>OX940976.1:11833934-11888006 GCA_954871275.1 Leptopterna dolabrata
CTGACGATGGTTTGATCACCGAAACCGGTATAACAGTGTTTTTTGCGTTTTTCGTGTATTAGTGGAAATAGACTATTTTTCAATAACTCCGTTTTTCTTTGAAATGGGTTTCCACGATTTCGTCGCGAGTGATTTAGTTCGTACTCTAACATGCACTCCCTCCTTGATTATTCTATTACTTTAGGTGTCGGGCCTAAGAGCCAGATCAAAACTGTTCGATAGTTTGGGGATGACGTCACATTCAAACTGTCAGATCTAACAGCCATGGATACTGTTAAAGTCTTTCAAATCTATGTGCCTTCAAGACTCATGAAACAATCAATTCAAAGTAACTAACCGTCAAACACACCTACCACCAACACCAGCATTCAACAGAGAAGCGCAGACCACACATGCGATGAAAGGTGGTTTGAAATAATTACAGAATCTGAAGAAAAAAAAATACTTACAGAAAATGTTCATGGGGTTCATCCAAGAATGTGACCACTATATCACCTCGTATGCCTTGTGGACCAAAACTGCCTTCATCTTGAAACATGATGGTGCTGCCATGGCGAGTGCCAATAGGTGCATAAACCGAGAAAATATCAGTCTTTGCTGCAAACACCTGAATAGAAAAAAATATGAGAGGAAGAGGGCATTATTCCAAACGGGAGGAGTAGGATACTGAAACTCCAACCTATACTAGAAGCGATGACTATCATTCAACTAAAATGCCACGTTGCGGTTAAACATGGACACATTTTGTCTGGTCGAATTTTGGATCAGGACAGAAAATGTGTGACGCAGGTTTCTAATAGTTTTCACATACGAACAATCTGCATTTAGGTAAATGTAACTCCGTTAGTTTTACATGAAAATCGTTAATTACTCGTTGGAAAGCTCTCAATTTACTCTCAATCTCACGCTGCCGAAATCTTCCTCCCCAATTCACTACTCCATAAAGGATAAAGCACATATCAATGTTGATTGATTCTGCATGCTACCAGATATCAATACACTACTGTGTGTACCTGCCTTTTACAATAAAAACTTGTTCATATTATTAATAACAGTGCCTCTACAAGTGCCCCTCCACATTTGTATAATCACAATACAAAAAATATTTAGTAGATGTACGCACAAAAACATATCCAAGATTCAAATTTGATTAGTTTTTGATTTTTAAACGTCATGTTCAGACGATCCCACCAGAGCTGGAAACATACACTTCACACGCAGGCAGTAGTGTACCCAGATCTTTGTTTTCGAGGGTGAAATGTTTTTTACTTCAGATCAGGAAGTAGGTAGATACTCATGATACAAATGAAGCAAGCCTTAGAGGTGAACGTCCTACACACAGCCCTATGACGTCCCCTAGAGCACAAAGCTCCAAGCAATAAGGAAGGAGATATCTAGAAAAGACATTCCTTCGCTACATGTAAAAACAATGATCCATGGTTTTTGGTTCGTACATACACTAAATACTTGTATCATGAATACAAAAAGCAAGAGAGGCACCTGTACAGGGTTATTCATGACATGAACCAAGTTTTTCTTGTAGAAAGACGGGTACACTCAAATTGGTATCACGTAACGCACAGAATCGGTCAACAATGTGTGATAATGTGTTTTATGGGGTAGTGAGAAGGGGAAAGCAGGATTTCGTCAGCTTGAGATTTTACGAGAAATTGTGTTTTCCAACGTGTGATTAAGGAGTTAAATCTACCTAAATTCAGATTGGTTGCATGTAAAACCATTAGAAACCTGCGTCACACATTTTCTGTCGTGACCCAAAATTCGGCCTGACTGCTGGAGAAAAACATATCCATGTTAAAACATAATGAGAGTTTGGAACGAATGTAGCATGCAACGCTGCAAAGGGGCGAATGTTACAAAAAGTAAAGTATCTCGAGCATAACGACTTCTAGCATCAGTGAACTAACATGAAAATATGGAAAAAATTTCTAAATCTGGACGAATATATTGAGTAACAAGGCCAAGCTGGGTGACATGGTAAAATCTTGATTTAGCTACAGTAGTAGTAGTAGCGATAGTATATAATTTGTGTGTGACGAATGAAGTAAAAAGGTAAGTGCACTTCATCACGTTCAAGATCATATACCCGCAATGAGAAACTGTTGGACGAACTTATAACTGCAAATTTTCCCCACACCTTCACAAAACATGTAAACCAGGAAGACATTCTATCTTATAGGCACCAATTACAATGTCCAATATTATTCGTTATGGTGATGGCGAGAATGAGGTAGGTGAGGTTGGCAAGGTGAGGTTTGAGAAATTGGTGTCGGGTATTTGGATAGCTAATATCCAGAAAGCTTTATCACCACATTGGCTTGCGCCAGAAAGGTTCATCACCACACTGGATACTAGAGGACGTGCCCAGAAAGGTTTATCACCACATTGGCTTGCACCAGAAAGGTTTATCACCACGTTGGGATCTTTTGTGAGACAGAGGTTGAGGAGAAGGGTAAGGTGAGCGAGAGAGAAGGCAACTGGTTCGACAGAGATTGGTAGAATGGCGAGCTGGGCAAGTCCGACGGCCGTTGAGGGATCGTTGGAGGGAGAGATACCTGGCTCTGCCCCTTGCATTACACAGCTCGCCTTCTCCTCGTCTTTATTCCGTAACAACAATCTTATATGTAAAACTTGGAGTGGTATATTTTAAGGGTACCATGACAGAAGTCCCCCCAGATTGGACCAATAAAGCTAAGACTAAGATTTAAAAGAAACAGAGGGCGCTGAAGGCGGGTAAAAAAACATTTGGTGCTGAAGGCAGAGAGCTTACAACTAGGCGAAAAGTATTTACAAAAGTGAAACATATAAAGATATGTACATAGGTGAAGAATGATCGATGTAGGTGGTGCAAGGCGAAGTCGGTGGTAGGTCACGGCGAACATCGCATCAGGGCATCAGGACCATCCTGGCTGGGTACCGTGCAAAAGTATTCATGACAGGAACGTGTCAGAGGCCTTGCTGTGATGGAGCGGAGCGGGGCGGTAAGCAGGTTCCAACAGGAAGGTCGTTTTTGTCCGTCGCCGGCGTTTCCGGGCCTTTTCTTCATGGCAGATATCCCCGGTGGCGGAGCAGTCGCGGCCGGTGGAGGATGGCTGGGTTGGCGGGAGTGTACGGGATGTGTGTCCCAGTGGCCTTCACGACGTAATAGTCGCAGATGATGGCCCACCGGGCGACACTTGCCATCGCCGAGGCAATCCGGTGATCTGCGGTCCATGTAGCAGGTGAAGGCGGCCCGGGAAAGCGATGCAGCGGCTACAGGGGAGATGGGACCCGGACGTCGTGCAAGACGGCGGTGATGTCGGAGTCGGGAGATGGCTGACGGAGTTCCATCACGGTCGGATGCAAGGGAGAGAATGTGAAGAGTTGAAGCCATCGGTGGTTAACGTAGATGTGGTGGGGGGTCGGTGAGGACGATGGTCGGTTTGCAGCGGGCAAGCGGGGTACTGTAGAGTTTCCCGTCAATCAACAGAGTAGCGGTTGCTTGTGAGGTGCGGATGACATGAAAGGGACCGGAATATAGGGGTTGAAGAGTTTTATGTATACCTGGCTCTTCCAGCTACATTTGGGTAGTGGAGTAGAATCGTTTGGGATAAGAGGTGTTGGTAACGGGAGTCCATTGTGTTTGATCTCTGTTGATTGACAGGTCTTTTAGGAAGATGTTGGCAGGTAGTCATAAAGGGGCTTGAAAAGTCCGTTCGGCAGGCTAATACCAACAGTAGGTTGAGCGGCTCTGCGGAGACTCAAAAGGACGTACGGAAGGGCTTTTGTCCAGGAGGCGGTGTTGCTTGAAGTTGAAAGGGCCTGTTTAAGAACGGAATGCCACTGCTCTACCTTGCCATTGGATTGAGGATGATAAGCTGTTGTGCGGTGCTTTGTGATGCCGAGGGAATGAAGTAGGTCAAGGAATTGGGCTGACTCGAACTGCCTGCCCTGATCGACTGTGACGATCTGCAGGCAACCGTACCAAGCCACCCAGTTGTGGAGGAAGGCTCTGGTAATGGTGTCCACGGTGATGTGGGTGAGTGGTGCACACAACCCAATTCGTAGCATGGTCGATCATGGTCAGGCAGTAGCGTTTCCCTTCAGAGGGAGGAAACGTGCCGACAATGTCGGGATGGACATGCTCGAATTGAAGGGTATTGTCTGATGACTGAGGCGGGACGTGAGGGTGAGCCATGACCTTAACACTGGCACTTCAGGAACCCTAGAACCAGGGCTTGAAATAGATATCGGCTCTCAAATAAAGTGCCGATGGAAAACGGTATTTTCATAGTCATATAAGACTGTTTTACAAGTAATCGCTCCCTTTAGGATTCGAATCCTTCGAGGAACACTATTATCGATCCCGGTAGGATTCGAATCCTTCAAGGAACGATATTTTTGTTCTTGACGGGATTCGTTCCTGGCGGGAACAAATATATCGCTCCTAATTTTTTTTCGTTCCTTCGTCGTTTAATCGACTTTTGGGCCTCCTATACCACCCCCTACTCTGCCGCGAGCGGAGTTGGCTACCGAATAACCAAAAATCGTGGGTGATGATCCTATATTAGATGGATCCTATGTTGGATAGTTCTATAAGTCCAAAAGAATAATACACCCATGTGATAAGGACTTAGCAGCGATTTTTACCCGGCTCTCGCGCTCACCCCAGTCCCGACCCACCACCGATCAGTTGGCTACCGAATAACCAAAAATGTAGTCCGAAGGGTCAAACCTTTCTGTTTTTCGCGAATGAATCAATATTACAAATAAATACCTACTAGTTTCGGTCCGTAGGGGTGGATAGCACAGGTAGCTGGAACAGGTTCAATCGTTTCAGCAGTCAAAATCATTAAAAACCCAAACCCCACCAGCCAGTGAAATTTGATAGGACATTCGCGGCGGGTCGAACTGGGACTGGCTGCAATAGATTCGGCAGTCAAGAACAAGAAAAACGACACCCCGAATGCCCATGTTCTCAAAAATATCGGAAAAACTCGTTTTTACACCCATTTTTGACCCTCCGTAACCCTGGATGGGTGGGAATGGGGCTGGCGAGGTGTTAGGACCAACTAGGACTCAGACGGAACCTGTGTGTGAAATTCCAGGTTTTTTCGACGGTTTCCTGAGCAAAAAAAAGGATGAGAACGAAATCCGGGGAACGATCTTTTTTCGTTCCTAGCGGGAGCGGGCCGGCGGGGAGCGGGAAAAATCGGTCCGCTCGAGAACCGTTCCGCTCAGGAACATTATTTTCCGGCCCGTTTGGATTTCGTGCCGGTTCGGACCGGAACGTTTCTCGACTTGTAATATCGATCCTATCCAGACCGGGAACGATTAGGAACAATTGGGAACGTTCCTTGGGAACGATATTTCAAGCCCTGCCTAGAACCCAACTGCAGATATCAGTGTTCATATGGGGCCAGAAGTACCACATCTTAATGCGGTCTCGGCTGGCTAGAATCCCGGGTGGGTGGTAGAGGGTGTGGTAATGATCGAACAACTACTGCCGCAGGTCGGGTGAGGCATAAGGGCGAGGGGTGTCGGCAGAGAATGTGGCTGCAGTTGGTCGGCTTTGATGAGGTTGGCAAGGTCGAGGTCGGTGTCGGGTTTCTGACGCGCTCTGATGTGCTGGGGGAGGGATAAGGCAAAAGTTGGTCTACCGGCGTGGGGGATGGTCGGGAGATATTTGTTGGATATTTGCTGTGAATTGGGCGAAGAATTCCAACTGCCAGAGGCGACGCGAGGAAGGTGACTTACGGGTTTGAAGGAAGGCGTGGGTGACGGGCTTATGGTCCGTTACGACAGACAACTGCCGGCCCTCTACTAACTCACGAAAGGCTTTGTAGATGGCGATAAGTTCCCTGTCGAATCTGTACTTCTTCTGGGTTTCAGAGAGCGTTTTGGAGAAGAATCCGAGTGAACGGGTGGTGTTGCTGATGTGCTGGTGGAGAACTGCGCCGACAGCCCAGTCGTAGGAGTCTGTCATAATGGAGAGGGTGGTGTTTGGTGAGGGGTGGGCAAGGAGTGGCGGTGGCGCGATCAGACTTGCAGGCTTTGAAGGCGGTTGCTTGTGCTGGGCGGCGGAAGAAATTCAAAATGCCCAAAAACCGCTGAAGTTCGGTGACAGTTTGTGGGTAGGGGAACTGGCAGAGTGAGTTGACTTTGGCAGTGAGGGGCGTGAAGCCGGTTGATGTGACGAGTTGCCCTAGGCATTTAACTGAGGGTTGGGCGATCACACATTTTGCTTTGTTGATCATCAGCCCCCTCGCTGCGGAAGATGTCGAGAACTTGGCGGAGATGGTCATCTGTTGTTCGGAGGTGACAGAGGCTATTAAAACATTGTCGAGGAAGCAAAAGACGAATGGAAGACCACGGAGGATCTGGTCCATACATCTCTGCCATGTTTGTGCCGTGTTACGGAGCCCGAAGTCCATCTTGAGATATTCGAACAGACCAAAGGGGGTGATAATTGCGGTTTTTGGTATATCTGGGGGGTGGATGTTGATATGATGGAACGCCCGGGAGATATCGAGGGTGGAGAAGATGGTGGGGCCGTGGAGGTGGGAGGAGAAATCTCTTAGGAGGAGGATGTTGTGCATGTCTGGCATAGTACAGGAGTAGAGTCGTCAATAGTCCCCACAGGGTCGAATTTGCCCATCGGGTTTCTGAACTATGTGAAGCGGGGAGGCCCATGGAGACCTGGAAAGGCGGATAATTTTGTCATCAATAAGCTTGTCGAAGTGCGCCTTCGCATGTGAGCGTTGGAGGGGGTGAAGGCGTCAGGCTTGGCGGAGATTGGTGGGCCGGTCGTCTTGATTTTGTTCAGCACTTCATCAAGCAGTGGGATGTAGGCCGTGGCTCAGGTGGATAAGCCTCCAGTAGTGCAGTGGGGTCGTTCGGTGGGGGCGTGACGGAGTTGATGAAACCAGCGACTCGTTTCTTGGAAGCTGGGTCGATGAGGCGGGCATGCTTCATATCGACTTGGAGGCCAAAGTATGAGAGGAAATCGGCCTCCAAGATCAGCTTCTCGACATCGGCAACGGTAAAATTCCACTCACAGGTGTGGCTGTTGAGATGGATGTTGGAGAGATAGGTACCATAGGATGGGATGCGGGTACCATTTGCTGCGTACAGAAGTTGGTCGTTTGAGGGGATTGATGGTGGAGAACGTTATTTGGGATGATCGAGATGGCTGCCCCGGTGTCGATGAGGAAGAGCAGATTGGATTGCTTACAGCTGACGAATGATCGGTGATGGCCGCAGCGTGAGGTGCGACAGCGGCTGCAGGGAAGGTTATCGGGGAAGGCAGCTTCTTGGTTGGTTGGGGGTTTTGAGGGTGGCTGCATACGTTTTCGGCGGAACGGCAGCGGGTGTAGAGAGGGGGTCGGTTGAGAGCGGTGGGGGCGAAAATGTGACTCTCCTTATTCCTGTCGAAACAAAGGCGGTGACAGGGGAAGATGCTGGAGATGAAGGTGGTGGGGCCATTCCGCTGGCGGTGCAGGGAAGGGAGGCACCCGCGGAACTACCGGCGGTTTTAGGAGGGGGTCAGTCTGAGCGGTGGCGTGGAGGTGTGGTCCTCGGTCGGCTACTGCATTTGAAAGAAGGGCTGTGGTGGCGACTGGAAGAGGCAGATCGGGAGCAGGGTTGGCAGCTGGTGGATGGTCAGACCTCGTGGAAGGGATTTGGGGTGGGAGCTCACATAGCCAGAAGGTCCGGGTGATGTCGTAGGTGAGGACGTCTTGAACTGGTGTCGGAGTCGGCGAAAGAAGTAGCTGGGCTTGAGGCCCCCCAGCTGCTGTGGTTGGTAGAGGGCAGTGATTCTAGCGATCTTGGAGGGTTGATGAGGGCGAGGAGGTCGTCGTAGGCAGCAGCGGAATCAGGCGAGATGCCCGCTGTCTGGAGATGGATGTCGTAGGGGAGTATGGCGGGTCGTCTTGGAGTATCTTGTCTTCTGCACTCGGATGTTGGAGGCGGAGAACGCAGCGGCGAGTTGGAAGAACCAGAGGGTGGCGTTGTGAGTGTAGGACAGCAGCGTGAGCAGGATGGCAGTGGAGGTGGTCATGCCGGCGGTGGGGGGGGCTGCGGTTCGTCTTGCATTTTCAGCTGGAATGTCGGGGTTACCACTATGGTGATGGCGAGAATGAGGTAGGTGAGGTTGGAAATGTGAGGTTTGAGAAGGTGGTGTCGGGTATTTGGATAGCTAATATCCAGAAAGGTTTATCACCACATCGGCTTGCGCCAGAAAGGTTCATCACCACACTGGATACTAGAGGACGTGCCCAGAAAGGTTTATCACCACATTGGCTTGCGCCACAAATGTTTATCACCACGTTGGGATCTTTTGTGAGACAGAGGTTGAGGAGAAGGGTAAGGTGAGAGAGAGAGAGAAGGTATCTGGTCCAAGTGAGATCAGCAGAATGGCGAGCTGGGCAAGCCGAGCGCCTTATAAAGGCCCTCCCCCTCCCCCGGTCCTCTGATGGCCATTGAGGGATCGTTGGAGGGAGAGATACCTGGCTCTGCCCCTTGCATTACACAGCTCACCTTCTCCTCATCTTTATTGGTAACAATCTTATATGTACAATTTGGAGTGGTATATTTTAAGGGTACCATGACATTCGTCAAATGTCATGATATCCTCAACAATAACTTCAAATTTCATGTACAAAAAAACGTACAGTTCAGTTGTATGAATACATGACGTGTTACGAAGATTCCAACCATAGGACAGCCAGGGATCACCAATTTAATACTGGGCCTCTTCTTCTAACTTCTCACGGCTTCTTGGCACATCATCTTGGGCCCCGACTGTTTGGAAATGCAAGAGGTCTATCGCGAAAATCACTCATTCGAGTATTAAAAAATTGATACTCAAGAATCTTCATCTTCTTTCTTCTTAGGAATATGAGCTAAGCTTACTTAAAATTACTGCCGTAAGCTGGCAACTTCATGGAAGAGTAAGTACTTCGATGTTAATTTAATTACGAGGAAAAAGTTTGAAGTTCAAAGACTTGGAATCCAATCAAAATGTCGTTTCGAGACTACACGTTACAAGGGGGAACTACCTACAGATTTTCTCTTTACTTACTTTCTGCAAAATAAATGGAATGAGTGATTAGGTTATTACAGTCAGCAATTACTAATAATATACACAAACACAACATTTACCACCATACTGTACAGCCAGTTTCAAACATACTTATTCAACACTAATGGCAGGTGGGTGGGGCTGATGGATGGAAAACGAGAATATTATCATAAACCACATCAAAGCCAGAGGGAAGGATGCCACTGGTGGCAGAAGAGGCGAGGATAGAAAGGCACAAAAAGAAGGGAGACCAAGGAGCGGACGAGAGGATGAGGTGGACATGGTTGCACGCCGAATGGCAGTAGCCATTCGGCTGAGTAATGGCCTGTAGCCCTGGGAAGCAAGTACTTTACGTAAGTAATGGCAGGAAGTCTGAAGCTAGGTTCACATGGAGACGCAATTCCGGACGGCAGTCCGGCAAGGCTATGCGTTCTACAATTCTATTGGCCAACGCAAAATGGATTATTGCAACGCAGTGTCTTGGATACTATATCAAAATCTCCAGATATTTTCCGCTGTCGGATCAGTTGCCGGATCTGCGCGGAGGTTACTGCGCACACCTTTCTTGTTTGGTTGTTCAGCCATATTGAAATTCGACATTATGTGGTTGATTTTGCGGTTTCGAGTTCGAGCAATTGTTTGATTTTCGCTATTGCATTTTGTTATGACTCTGCTGCCATGTGAACGCCTCTGCGGCAAAAATTCCGGCAAATGCGTGCCGTCCGGAATTCCGTCTCCATGTGAACCTAGCTTGAGGGTGTAACACTCTCAGAAAATAGACCGGATAAATGAATCAATCACCTGTGAATTATGGCAGACTTCACACTCTTTCTTCCTCTCTTTCGTATCCAGGTCAACATGTTGGACATGGTTTGCCGCTGAAAGAACCAGGTTATTGTAACGTTAGAGGCTCATCAGTAAGTTTCAAAGGAATGGAAAGTACAGGATTTCACTCACTCACAAAACAAATTTTGGTAACCAAACATGACAGAAACTGAGATGAGATAGTACTATTTCACTTCTGCGCGAGACATGTTATTCTTCTTCTTTTTTTCAACAGGAATGATTCGATGACCTCACAGATCACAGAGCGTCATGGCTGTCCTACCTTCAAAAAACCACGGAAACCTTACGGAGCAGAAGCTTATGGATGCTTATTTCCATCCTTGTAGTAGAAGGAGATTATGGATAAGGGTTTTCTATCACCATTCTGCCATTGCTCCAGAACCTGAGTTGCTTGTCGGCATACAGAACAGCTTCTACTATGCAGGGTAATCTAATTTTAAGCATTCAACAACATCCGTTCTGTTTATTTACATTCAGTTATACTGAGTATAGGTCGACCGGAGAAAGTTTACGTTCTTCCTGGCGCCCTCTATGCGGTGTAATCCTGAACTAACCTTGATAAAGAGATTTTGTAGGAAATTTCGTGTCAATGTGGTGGCTGCACTGTAGCCCAATAGTTCGGCTCCTCGGCCGTCCACCATTTTGTTTGCCTTGCCCGTGTGCCTATTCATCGTTCATTTCCGTCTTTCAGTTCATTTGAGTCTTTCTTTTCTCCGATTAATTTCCCATCCATTTCTATTTCAACTGTTCGTTATGAACAACTCGCCATCTACGTCTACTGGGCAATCTTCGTCCAAGTGCCATGGAAAGGGGAAAGTGCTTCGCCGACAGGCGCGTAAAATCGTCTTTAACGTAGCTCAGTATTTCACCCGAAAGAAGGCGGAAGAGAATTCCCGGATAAACGTCTGTGGTTTGACCACAAGTGACGGGAGTTTCAGCCAAAACTGTCAGTACTATTATTCGTGAAGGGAGACGATCGATCGAAACGAGTGGGCACCCCACATTCATCACTCCGAAAAAAACGAAACTTCACCCAAAAAAGATACAGTGCGACGAGTTTGACAACGCAATTCTCCGTAATAAAATTCGCGAGTTTTACGTAGTTCGCAAGGAGGTACCTACAATCGGACGGTTATTAGAAGCCATGAAGGGAGATGAAGTTGTAGATTGTGGGAGGGAATATCTCCGCTAACGAATCAAGGCTTGCGGTTTTAAGTGGAAGACTTGTCAATCAAACCGTAAATTACTGATTGAACGGACGGACGTGAGACCTACATCAACGAGGCCCACAATGTAAACAAGTGCTGGCAGTGTCTGGAAGAATATGGGGCATTACATCGTATCGGAAAGGGAGGGCGCCTCATCATTGTCCACGGAGGTGGTGAAATGGGGTTTGTGGAAATCAGTTTGCTGACATCGTAGACGAAAGAATGGATGAGTTCGTGATAAGGTTAGGTCCGACTAGTTCGTCTGAAGAAAGTTCGGAGTGTGATTTTTCCGACGGGGAATGAAAACGTTTTTTATTTTTATACCTACTATTGACGTAAGTGTTGTAATATCTGTACTAATAAATTGTTTTTTGATCGTTTGTACCTATTTCCTGTCTTCATTTTCTACACTTTCCCTGGTATTATTATTATTTATCATGAATGATATTATTTGTGGCCGTCTGGCGTAAGTAGGTACATAAGACACCTCTTATATGGAAGTAATGAAGAAATACCACAAACATTTGAAAATTTTGAGTAGTTACAACTGATAATACGTAAGTACCCTAGTAATCATCTAGTACATCATAAATAGGTAGGAATGCACGAAAGTCCTACAAACCGTAGTAAAAGGCTCTATAATGCCTGTATTTTTCGCAACTGTAGGAGGGAAATCATCGTACGAAAAATTATCGTACGCGAGCTGATAATAGGTAAGTAGTTCTATCTTCTCCAGCAGAATGCGCCCTCGGAGCGTAAACTTTCTCCGGTCGACCTATAGTAGAGTTGAAAATGGATGTCTCAAGTTTACTAGTGTAAATTCCTACATAACCAGCACTGATTCCACAACTAGCACAAACGTCTGACCACTTATCAGTAGCAGGGGGCAGAAAACCGATTTGAGAACTAAAGAAAAAAAAGCTATAAGAGCACAGCACTGTAGGCTCAAGACAGCTGTGCGGTTACATGGAGTTAGATCTACCTTTATGAATCCTTTGCTGGCTATATCGAATTTGTGACGTGAGCTTGAAGGCCATTCGTATTTTCCCATCAATGATCAATGCAAATGGAGTTGTGGAAAAAATGTGGCCCATTTTGGACCCACTGCTAATACCCATTCGTCCACAAAGGTTTATTATTTGCTGTTCCCCTTCAGTCTCGGTCACCGTAATGTATGAATGCATTTCTCCAAATAAGTTACAAGTCATAAATGAACTGCAGTAAACCCAAAGAGTTGTCTAGGTACTGGACACCAAGCACCTACATTCTGAATTATTGTTCTTCTGCTTCCTAGTCTACTAAGGTGGCGGAATCCTTCTGGGAGAACAAAATCACATGGCTGCTTACTTTACCAACATAGTTTTGGTAAATAATGGATATTTCTAGGTTTTACATGAATAAATGCTGTAATAGGGGGACTGATAATAATAAATTACCAATGCAAAATAGAATTCTAGAAAAAAATCGGCAAATTTCCGACCCATGGAATTAGAGTATCGCCCAAGGTATGTGCAAGGTATTTATCATGTCAGCAAACAATACCATGTTTCCTCAATAAACTGTATCATGTCAGTAATATATATATTATTAGGGTGTGAAACCCTCAAATCTTGTGTTCCAATAGATCATTGAACAATCAGGTCACTGGAATCAAGAATCTATCTGTATTTTCATAAACAGTAGATTCTGAATATGAGTAACTACTTTAACTTCCAATGACGTTTACACTTCCACCACTCATCTAATGACAGGCTCGCTATTTCCCGCCATTTTTCCTGACATGCTCAAGTCAGCATACAGAGTCCTCAAGCGCTATTATATCCTGCCATTTTAAAGAGAGTTCCTCACTCTCAGCAGGACTAACGCACTCTCAGCAAGAGGACAAGAGTCGACATGAGAGAAGGAATAAAACTAGCCGCACATACAGCTTAGCTTCTCCTTCCCCCAGATCTCAAGAAAGGCAGGGTGAGGAATGAGGTGACGTCCCCATGGTAAGACACCCAGTAATGAAGCAATGCTTCTAGGAGTTGACCTGTATTCCCTCTGTATCCCTCCTGCCAAATGTGCAAAAACTCGACTGGTCCATTGTGGACGGGATTCTCATATACGGTCGCAGAGCGTAGCTCTCGCTTCGCTTGCTTTTCCCTTGATGCCAGTAAGTATTTTTTTGCATAAGCCAAAAGGCTTTAAGCCGGCTTAGGACCAAACTGAACGTATTTTCACAAATCGCACACTGGCTTGCCTGACTAAATAGCTACTTACGTCGTTGGAACCAGACATTTCCAATGCATGCACATAACCTATTTTTTTAAAAATCCATAAAGGATACCTCCGCATTCTGGGCACAAGGTGACGATTGTGAATCTCATCTTCTTCATCGATCCTTCCTCTACTTTAGGAAGACTGAGATACACTTTTCCATGTACAGTTAGCTGTCTCTTCATTTGGATAGCCAAATTGTGAGAGTACTCATAGTCGTCCTCATCTCTGTCGTCACTGTCTTCAGACATGACTAGGCTGCTACACAACTTCAATCAAGGACTGAAAATAATTTATTCAGTAAGTAACTGATTTATTGTATTATTACAGATTATAATATGCCCTAGACGTCAATTTTTCCTGAATGTAATAGATAAGTTTGAGGAACATTAAAAAAATATTGGTCGCGATGGGGGAAATGAATAATGCCGGACAGGTGATGGTAATCAAGAAGGTGCTACCACTGATGATAAGTCCTAGGGCTCGCGTTTAATGCTTCAAGGGGCTTAATGTGGGTTTAATGCTTAATACTTAACGTTTAATGGTTCATGTGGGTAGACCCTTGAAAGTAGGTTCAACTGTTTTTGATGGAAGAAAGTACAGGTACCTCAGATGGCTCATCTACTTTCTTAACTCTAATATAGATGAGAACGTTATTGGTGGAAATTTTTAGACAGAGGCCTCTAGGGCTCTTAGGCATCTAAGCAAAATAAAATGACATAATAAAAAGCAAGGCCTAGTGCAACAACCGAATAAATAATATTTATCCTGCCTAGTGATATTATCACTAAGGATTTAGGAAGAAAAAATTATTCATGATGGCATGGGCCATGGAGAAGAGAGGAAGAGGCCGGATGAAGATATAGAACAAGGTGAGCCATTATTTAAGGGGAAATTCCACCTAGAACAGCGACAGAACAATCTCAATCAATGTGGCGTAGGCTATTACCCAAGTGGCAAACACTGAAGGGCATCACAGGACTGCAATGAGGTATCCCCCCCCCCCCTCCAGTATATTGCTTGGGGCTAACGAAAATCAGATCTGTTTGTCGAGAAAATGTTGGCATAAAATTAGAGAAGCAAACAGTAATTGTGAGTTTGAAAAAAGGGTGGCCATGACGTAGAGATAATTCACTGCCTCCTCAAGCTTCACAAAAACACAGAGTACCGGGGACAAATTAAAATGGAATAAACAAGATCGAGATGGAAACAATATAATAGCTGACGTTTCCTCTAACGTAACAACCACTCTTGAACAGTAAAGTAATGTTAGACTGAATGAGCAGAGACCTTAACCACCAAGATCCCTACCCTATGGATACTACACCATACCTTATGGATACCTTACCGCTTTTACACATGGACGCAACACCCACACACACACACACACACCCACCCACACACACACACACACACACACACACACACACACACACACACACACACACACACACACACACACACACACACACACACACACACACACACACACACACACACACACACACACACACACACACACACACACACACACACACACACACACACAGCCCAGCCGTGACGTAGACGTAGGAACGTAGGAACCGTGCTTTTTCAACATCCGGTATCTCCATTTCGCATTTCCCTCCTTATATTACACAATTTTCACCTTCTCCCACACTCGTCCTTTTCATAGTTACTCGAAGTAAAATATTCCAAAAATCATCTCATTTTTAGACTCACTGGAATACCCCATTGGTTGAACACCCAAGCGTCGCTCAAGTAGGCTACGGAAGATGGAAAGCTAAGAAACAGATCTACATTGGAGGGGTAAGGAGTTCCAAGCACAGGCTCCGGTGATCCTAAGCAATCTGACCACATTACGAGCATGGAGCCTCCCAGGCCACCCGAAAGCGATAAGTTCCTTCAAGATAATCTGGGTAAGCGCTCCCAACATACAACAATCAAAACACAAACAACCAAACACGCACAGAGAAATGGTCCGTCATGGAGCAGTCAACAAGAGTTGAGAATAGGCAGTTAACCAGTTCTACCGACAGAAAATACATAGCTCGCGTTCGAGTTCTAGCATACCCGGAGTCTGTGAAGCTGCGCACCATTGAATTGGTGGAAAAAAATCTCACAACAATAATCCAAGTGGGGGATTAACAGATATTCTGCTAATATTAGTTTGAGATACGATGGTGTGAAATTCTACAGTTTTGTGTGAAATTCTTCAGCTTTTCATGGGAATACAGAGACCCATATATACTTTTTTCACAACATGCGAAATATGGGAGCCCCAAACAAGCTGTGAATCAATATAAACACTTAAATTACGAACAAATAGGCTCGGCACCACGGGATAATTTTGAACCACTAGGGGTGGCTTAGGATAATTAGAAGGTTTGGGTGTCTTGAAGAAAATTATGAACTGGCATTTCTTACGGTTTATCTTACGGTCTTTGCCCGCCTAACTACGTGCTCCATGTCAGAACTGAGAAGCGCCACAGAAGCAGAAAGATTAGGTGGTTGAACAAATGATTGTACATCATCAGCAAAGACAGGCAGGTAATATGCTTAGTGTTTGATTAGAGGCAAGGAACAATTTTCGTAATCAACCAATTAGCAATTTTGGGAAGGTTTTTCTATAACCGTAAGCGAATGAAATTTAGGCAGGTGAACAATAAGCTGATAAGTTAATGCAATTCGTCCATTTTCCTCTTGAATGATAAAAATGTGTTGAAATTATTAAGTACTAACCCAATGAAATGTGTTGAACACAATTCTCAGCAATTTCTGCACGTCGTACTGTGAGTGATGTCACGTCATTCAACGTCTATCAACCTCCGTTTTGTTGCAGAGCGTCTGTCAAATGTAGATGGTGAGTTGAAAAAATACATAAATACTTGATTAGGAAAAATCTACATACCTACCATAAGTGGTTACTGCTAGCAAGTGTGTCTACCACCGCATTCTGTTAGGAGTTGAAGGTACTAAAGGTAAGCGCACACTAGTGCCGGGGCGGGACGGGTCGCACCGCGGCGGAAAAATGCGCCTGGTTCGGTTTAGTGTTTTTCTTATGGAGACGCGCACACCACAGCCGGGGCGGAGCGCATGGAAACATTGCTCGCTACGCGGATTTTTCCGTCAGCCCACCACGGATTGTTCATGAGCGAAGTTATTTGTTTTTCTCTGTGTTTTTATTGGTCAAAACGCTGCGAATTATTACACAAGGGATTTGCAGTATAGATGCCCCTTCTGCATAGTTAACTGTTTTCTGTCATCAGCACTTAATAACAACAATAAAGTTTATTTGCCATCTTCAAGTTGGTACAAAATCATTTGTAGAAAATGAAATGCGTTTCTACACAAAAATGAGAACATTTAAACTTCTTGAGCCCCACAGGGTACATAAGTACTTGAGACCCTACCCTCGTGCCCCCCCCCCCCCCCCCCCCCGGAAAGCCCGGAATCAAGTAAGTACTGGAGCCGGCCAGGCAATTTTATAGATTCATAAATCAAGAAGTCTACCTATTATTATTATTATTATTATTTGTTGTTATGCATGAATGTTATTTTGTTCAAAAGTATAACTGCCCCTCAACAAAATCCAAAATAACAATCTTTTTCATAAAATTAAAAAATATCACGGTAACCAACTCTATTTCACGTGATTATAATGAGCTGTTACTTGCACACCAGATTTCATTCGTTTTGGTTCATGGTAACTAAGAAAAAAACCGGCAGACGGACATAACGTTTTTCAATTCTATTATTTCGGATTCAACGTGGTAGGTACCTTAAAATGGAAATCATCAAATTTTGAGAGGAGGTTAAATTTTTTTCTTTTCATGCACGATTTCAAAGGTTTGTTTTGGAAATAGTGAACCAAAAATAAAACATCTTCATGGGAAGAATAAATGACGAACGAAACAACGAACAATGAAACAACCAAATGACCGCTTTTTCCAATAAGCTGCGGCCCGGCCCGCCGCACAGTGGTCGGAAATATCCGTTTTTGTGCAAAAACCTCTAAAGGTTCTAACTGGCAGCTACTCTTATGGTCTGTTATGTTTTTTGGTGTGCTGAAACCGAATCTGCTACCCATTTTTCTCTATTCGCTCTAGATGTTTGGTTATTACTGTTTTTTAAGATTTTTTTGGCACAGAAAAATTCGTTAAAAATTAACATTATATCCAACAGACCAAACATACTTTCTCATATGTTTTTTGGTGAAACATTCAAGATTTAATCATAATAATCAGAGGGATTAACAACCCGCAGCTCAATCCTGGTTAGTGGGCCCACTGAGGTGACGACGATTCGTGATGAGAGCATAATATGTATGATGCATATATTAAACCCTCCCCCACAGAGCGCGTTCTGCTCCGCCTAGAAGCTCGTCTGCACTTCTCCACTTTTTCCTTGCCCCATGCATGCATAGGCTGGAGGCTCGGAGGATGGCGAATGCAACTCTGACGCGCACCCAAGCGCGCACGACGCTTTGCGGGCGAGACCACTTGTCCGCCAAGCGTTACGAGGGAACTTTTATTAGGGCCGACATCTGGGGTGCATAGTGGGCATCTACTGAACAAACAACAGGTGTGAAGGATGCGTGGCGTTGCTCACAGGCCTGAACATACTTTCTCTTTTTCTCTTCCTCCGCAGAGATGAGTACTGCTGTGACGGTGCGTGAGGCATAAGAGGGAGCATCAGTGTCCATGACACGGATATCAAACAATGCCTCCCTCTGAGGCTCCCACACCCCACGGCAGGCCAAATCACCTCGCAGACCAGGGCCATGTTCTGATGTCTCTGTAATCATTGGCTCCCGTGTAGTTTCCCCAAGCGCTCTCCAGTAGGTCTCCCATCACATCTCGTATTTCATTGTGACGCCTGGATATTAACCCGCCCGTCTTGCAGCTCAAGGCGTGCTCCATCGAGAAGGTACTCCCACATCCATCGCAAGTTGTCGGCATCTCTACTGGCTCACGTCTGTACCGCACTGCCAGAGCATCACGGAATTGGGTGGGAGACAAGTCGAAGTGCTCAACATGAATTTGACAACGAAAAATACCTATCTTGCACCCTTATCCTCAAATTCCACCGTAAATCCCAAAAAACTTTAATCACTTTTCAAGAGTACAAAAAAATATGTTTTTCAACATTTCAGCTATAATCAAGTAACTAAATTTTATTTAGAGTACTTGCTGATCCATTTATTGTTTTAGACTTAAAACTAGAAACCTGGTTCACCTCCGACTTCACGTTCAGGACAGGAGTCCACTGAACCGGTCCCCAATTCTAAAATGAACTTACCCCCCCAACCACATTGAATTTCGTTTATAAAACTTGGACTTACTGTGATGAACTTCCCTCTTTTTCTTGATGAAATGTGGCAGAAATCTCTTCTTACTCTCGTCAGTAGCTAGGGATAAAGTGTCTTCTTTTATGTGGGGATACATTTCTCTCAATCCCTACTGTAGGTTACACTTGCTTCTGAACAGCAGGTACGTCACAAAACTTGTCGTAAGAAATTACTCATTTTCCCATTATTAATTCACGAGGGAGAGTACGAAGAACGAACCTGTCTCGTCAAGTAAATCCTCTGGGTGGCTCTCTGTTCTCCCCATCCAGCGGCAACACTATGACTTGTCACCTGCACAATTCCGTGATGCTCTGGCAGTTAGATACGGACGAGAGCCAGTAGCTATGCCTGTGCGGTGTGATGGATGTGGAAGTGGCTTTTCAGTCAAACATGCTCTCGACTGCAAGACTGGAGGGTTAGTCCTCCGACGCCATAATGAGGTGCGGGACTTTGTCGGTGAGCTTATGGAGAGTGCATGGGGAAACTGTGTCAAAGAACCCATAGTAATTGAGCCCTCCGAAACTAGCCCTGGTTTGCGTGGAGACCTGGCATGTCGTGGTGTGTGGGAGCCCCAGAGGGAGGCATTGTTCGATATCCGTGTCATGGACACCTTCCACGCACCGTGGCAGCAATATTTGCGTCGGCGGAGGAACAAAAGAAGACAAAGTATCTGGCAGCTTGTGAGCAGAGACATGCATCTTTCACCCTGTTGGTCTGTTCAGTAGATGCCCACTTTGCCCCTCAAATGAAAGCGTTTGTAAAGGTTGTAGGGGAAAGGTTGGCAGACAGATGGCATCGACCCCAGAGTGTCGTACGGGCATGGGTGCGGGTAAGGCTGGCCTTGGCGATTCTCCGTGCATCAAGCATGTGCATGCGTGGGGCGCGGAAGAAGTGGCGGAGCGCTGGGGAACTTCTTTGCCAGTGGGATGGGGCAGCGCTGAACTTGCACTGAAGCTCGACGGATGCCTGCTCTTGGGCGGATAGGAAGGAGGAGATTTACGTTTGTGCACACGCTCCGGTCTGCATTGTATGGCCCCAAGTTGTGAATAAAACCGTTTATATATATGTTTGGAGAAAAAAAAACCTGTCTCGTCAAGTGTAAAAGGAAAACTAAAATCCTGAGCAGCGTCATATAATATTATTGTTTAGAGAAATCACATTTGCTCTTTGAGCTTCTGTATAAACAAAACGCATAAAAACTAGGTCATTATAAATTCAGGAGCCAACAGGTTCTATCGTGAATGCCCATCACCGGCGGCGGAGGGCGGCGATCAAACTCACGGTGTTGACTCTTCTAATAATATTACTCAAATAATATTACTAAAGAAGATTTTTCATTGTATTTTTTTTCAATCCTTTTTTTCGGTGATCCATGAAAAAAATAAACAAATAATTCAAAACTTTCCGCTATTAATACATAGACCGAGTAACATTGCCTAGAATTAACTAATTTCTATTACCAAGAGGGCACAAGATCGAATTCCGCGAAATTAAAAACTATGTGTTGGTGAATCTATAGTGGTTCTTTGATTTCATCATTCTTTGTTCGCCATTGAATATTTTTTACGGGAAAAACCGTTCGAGAACTCTCATCCGTGGGTATTTGAGAGTGACATACAATGCCCAGAACAACAGACAGCTTTCATTTTGGGGAGTTTTTTCACACATCCGACCACTGTGCGCCGCCTAATGTGCTTAGCGACATTTATCCGCTGCGATGCGACCCGACCCGCTGCGGCACTAGTGTGCGCTTACCTTAAGTCATAGATACCTAGTATTATACCTATAGGTACATATTAATTTCTAGATCGACCGAAAAGTAGGTAGGTAGCCCTTAGTTGAAATGTCAGTGTTTGAAGCAGATTCAACTGCTACCTGCCGCCAGTACCTAACCAGTATACTTAAGTACTTACTCGAATCGGCATCAAAACAGGTATTAGGTAAGCATTTATAAAATCATAATAGTCTATAGACTGGATAGGTGTATTTTTCTTCAAGAATATCAGTAATTATTACTGAGGTAACTCAAACTTTGTCACAATGGCATGACAAGATCTCGAAAATTGACAAGACCAATCAAATTTGACAACTTACCCAAGGCTGTGACACAATTACCTCTGCGAAGAATGAAGTGAGGCTCACCGTATCTTCCGTTATCCGATAAACTCAGCAGAATGTTTTAAAAACACCGGAGTGCGATTACCTTACTATGCGCAACAAATAATCAGAATGCCAGCTCAGGACGCTGACGCTCACCGTTGATGCTACCTATAGTATACACAGTGACCAAAGCGTTGTTATCTCCCGACCACAGACTCCCGAACGGTTCCCTTTCCCCGGACACTCCACCTGCCACCTAGTTCGTTTGTACTTTCCCGCTCGAGTACGGTATATAAGCCAAGTAGATCATGATGAATCGAACATGAATATTATTCGCAAAAACCTGCAATAAAAGTCAGCTCAATTGTGTTTTGAGATGATTGCACTTGTCAAAATGAATGATGCATGTTCGAGTACACTTTCTTCTTCTTTCTTATTTTTTTCTGTGATTATTTGTCCAGACTTGGTGACATGTGTGGACACAGATTTTTTTGAGTACAAGAACTCAACAACCATGGAAATAGAAGAAGAAAGTGAAGTGGGCATTCCTTCTTCCATGTTCCACGACCAAGAGTCATGGAAGAAGGAATTCCCTTCTTCCATGGTATTAATAATGTTATTTTGGTCGGATAGATCCCCATTGCAAGTTTGCAAGTAGCCAAGCTTGCTATGTCCGTAGATCTACGGATTTATCTACGAATATACACACTTTCAGTTACGTACTCCCGCCAAATGCCCCTAGTTTTATCCTGAATTAACGCGCCTAAACCTAGTTTAAAATGAATGAATGAATTGTTTATTCTCAGTCAAGGAGCAAATTACATTGTTAAAATGTTCATAGTAGTAGTTCATGTAGTTCATAGTAGGTACAAAATAATATATTGGTTACACAGTAGAAAAAATGTTTGTAGCATAAGGTAAGGGAGAATCCCACAATGGCTAGGCCAGACGGCGGGCAAAACTATTTTTGACATTTTATGTCTTTACTATGGCACATAACTCAAAAAGTGTGACGTTACGGTGTGACGAAGAAAGCGTTATGAAAAATTTCTAATGATTTTCACGTACAACCGATTCGTTGCTACGGAACTTTAACTTCGCCAGTTATCATCGTACAAAAATCGTTCACCACTTGTTGGATAGCTCTCAATTTACCTAACCATATTACGTTAACCACTGCGGAGTGCGTGGCCGACAAGCTGCGGTATGAGCGTGATTGTTTAAATAATTGTTTACACACAGGTGATCATTCTCAATAAGGTACGTGGTGTGGGTGCGGGAGGGGGCGCAAAGACATAAAATGTCCCTCGTGGTTGCGTACTTGTACGAAAGCTGTACCCACCGTTTGTGTTTTTTCTTTTAACCCTGGTTTCATTAGGTTCGTTCTTAGTGGGCGTTCTGACAGTTCTCGAACTCATAAGAACTGGGACGGAAAATCCCGGGGCGTTCCGGAACTTGAGGAACCGCGTTCTGCACTGCGAACGATTTCCATTTCAGAACTGGAAGTGGAATAACCTGTGTGCGCATGCGTCACCTACGTTTTTGAGTTCCAGTTCTGACAGTTCCGAAAAAAATCGGGGACTGTCAGAACCGTTCGGAACTGGATTCGCAAAACACTGCGAACGCAGAACTCGGCGTTCCGGAACTGGGCGTTCTGGCACTGCGAACGACAAAACTCGACTGCGCTTGCCCAGAACCGTTCGGAACTGGCAGAACGCACACTGAGAACGAAGCTATTGTTTATATAGGTTGTTTGTTTTAGGTTTTGGTTGGCAAGATTCGGACATCGCATTTTAGCTGCTTAGCAATGTTATTATTGTTGGTGCATGTTGCTGTTAATGATTAATTTATTACAAAATCAAAGTACAACAAATTATAACAAATGGTACTTGAAATGGTGGTTGACGGTAGATAATTGAAATTACAGGTTATCATTTACCTAATTGTTAAGTTGAAAGCAATGAAGCTGTTATTACCTTGGATCCAGGATCTGACAGAGCTAGTAGTGATATTTTTATATGACTTTTTTATTGATTTGAAAATGGGGGTGAAATTTAGAAGGAACTGTATAATTTACTGCCAATGTATGTAATTCTGTTCTGGTTATGACATGATTGTGTTTAGACGCGGTATATCGAGATTTCCAGCTCCCCGGGTTCTGGAATAGTCTGAGCTATCAAGTAATCCACTTAGTTCGTATAGCTTATCTGTCGGGAATCTACAATTTTTATTAAAAATTATTTTTTATCTTCTTGTGCAGTAAGTACTTCTATTTTATTAATGTATGATTTGTATTTTCTTCCCCAACATGTCAAACAATATGTTAATATGGTTTTTGTTAAAGAATTATAAAATATCAAAAGGTGGGCGCTGGTAAACATATGTTTTAATCTACTGAAATAGTGGCATAAGAATCTGAGTTTTTGGGTGACCTTTTCTGTTTGATGGTCCCACTTCAGGCATTCATACAATTACTCCGAGATATTTGATGGAAGACACTTACTGAATCTGGTAACAGGGGCTTGTAGAGGCTGAATAACATGAGCAGTTTGGGGAGCGTAAAAAAATATGATGAGTGGTTGGGTTGGGCTGAAAGGATTTTTTTGAGCTATTGCAAATATACGCAGACTTTTTCAAATTTAGAAATAGGAGATTGGAGCACAACCAGTTGTGGACGATTTTCAGGCATTTTTCAGCTTCACAAAAAGTGCATTCCCACGAATCTCCACTGGCAACTATTGCTGTGTCATGTGCATAAGCCGTGAGTTTTCCATTCAAATTTAATTTGCACATATCATTAATATAAATGGTGAATAAACGTGGGCCTAATACTGTTCCTTGAGGGACCCCATGCTTTACGGCGAGAGGGGTACTCAGAGATTTTAGTTTTATGGCGCCTATAGCTCAAATAGTTTTCTGTTAAGGACAAAGCAATACCCCGCCTAGGGATTTGAGTTTAAAGATTAAAGAACCATCATTGATGTTCCTTGGGTGTGTTAGGACTTGGAACCATACCTATCATGAGAATTTCTCTTTTACAGGGGGACAAAAGGCCTTTTGAGGCGAAAAAAAGCCCCATGTTTTCACCCCAGGAGCCCATTCCTAAAGACTCTTCAACTTTTCACTTTGCAAGTCTTCATTTGTACTCTTCACTTTGCGAATTATGAAAAGTAGGAGAACTTTCTGTTCCTAAAGACTTCGCGCTCCCACTCTGCAGTTCTACTCGAAACGAAGAGTGTTCTGTAGAGTAACCTTCGTGTAGAGTAACCACTAACTGTTACAGTTTATTATTGGATGTTCCGATCGTTTTATTCCGAATCCGATTACATCAAGTCTTCCGTCTTTCTGTAAGTTAACTTATTTGGGATTTGGTTTCGCCCAATCAAGAAGCGACTCCCTGAAAGTTGTGTCGCTGACGACGAAATTAATTCGCGCTCGATGAATGCGGCCGACAGAGGGTCGAACATGTTCAACATCCTCATCGCCATCCTCTGATGAGAAGTAGGTATTGGAAAATTTCGATTAAAAACCATAATTAGGTAGGTTGTCACTTTTTATGCACTAACCACAACAACCTGTCGCTTCCTAACCTAACCTTCCTCCTAAATGTACAGTATTTTGATGGCTTTAGTGAAGCTAACTTCGGTGCTGTTATATAATATGATTGTCCTCACACTAATCGGACCACAGTTAGACCTAATCGAGAGAGAGAATTATCTTCTTTTTATTGATACTACCAAACACTGTATTTAACGAAGAACTAAAACATAAAAACCGATTTGAAAAGGATGTCATTCTACCGCAGAGTCATTTGGGACTCTGCAAAAATGTTGTAAAATCTTCGTTTGCAACGCAGACTCTTCACTTTGCACTTTGGGAAAGATAACCTTTAGGAACGGAACTGTTCAAAACAGGGTAAAACTCTGCAGTTCTACACTTTGCATTTCACTCTTCCTCTTCATATCAAGAGCGTTCTTTAGGAACGGAAATTCGTTCGCAAAGTGTGGATTTGAAGAGTGCAGAGTGAAGAGTGAAAGTCTTTAGGAACGGGCCCCTGTTCTTGGGAATCTCCAGCAGTCCTCAGGGGGCGATTCCCCGAGGCTGGCCTATGCCTATGCTAAGCAATGCATTTTTTGCCAGCAAAGTATGTATATGAAGCCAGCTGAATGTGTCACCTCCAAAACGTAGGTACTAAGCCAGAGAAAATGCGAAACTCGTTTTTTAATGCAAATGTGTCCTATGGGATGTGTGCGTGGGTCTACTTGAAGTATGTAGTTGATGTGAAGGCCCCCTTTGTTAAATGGGGGTTTCCCCCCATAAAATAGGGTTGAACAATTTATACGAGTTCCATTGTTGTAGGATAACTCCATTATTCGTTTTGAGTTCCTCCTAAAGGTCTCGAGATACATCTTGAAAAATAAGAAATATTGGAGTAGGTATTTCTCATTCTCCTATGCTCATGCTCATTCTCCTGGGCAAACGTGATTCTTAAAAGCCTGCACAACAATTATTGTCTTACAGCGCTGCTGCAAAACATGTTCATTGACTACAATAGGCCCCCAAAAAATGGTCGACTTTCTCGGAAAGACCCATTTATATTATTACGATTGTTAGGAGCCATAAATACCAACCACTTCAATGTTAATTCAATTCTTAGATGATAATCATGTTGTCGACATGTATGGAGTTGTAACATAATTATGGAGTGGCACCTAACAAAACCATCGATGTAACATCATCGGTGATGTTCCTCGTACCTGATGTATTATAATATTATCGAACTGATAACCTGAATAATATCGACGACATTATTTGATGAAACCTACTACCTTCCTGCCTTTGACAGCATCCAAAAGCGAGGTGCCAAGCACCGAGCATGCTAAATATGGCGGGCAAAGTAGATATCAATCCTTGTTGCGGCTGAAGAGATTTTCTTGCCTTTGATTTGAATTAATAAATTCAAAATTTAAAGTGGAATAAAACAATTAAAGGATGGCAACTGGATCAAAACAAAGACAATCTAAATTATCTATATAGACCAAACCTCAAACAGCACCTAATCGCAATCACAGTTTCCTAATAACTGTATTGCATACATTGCTTTTAACTATTTTATTTTTTCTATTAACCATTGTATTGTTTGACTATAAACGTTACGGAGTACTCCGCAACAACGATGTATACAAATTTTGTCTTGCCCTTACACGGGTAGGTACTTATCTCAAGGGTTCAGAAAGATTACCTACATATTCTCTTAGAAATAGTGTTGTCTACCTAAATAAAAAAACCTGCTAAATAAAAAATATTTTTGTATGTACCTGCTAACTAGAAAAATGTTTGAATTTACTTATTTTTCTGAATAAACAATCTCTCTCTCTCACGGCGGATAAATTTTTACAACAGTGTTGCTTTTTGTTGGGGGGGGGGGGGGGGGGCTGTATTACTCAAACGCTGTGATCCAAGGTTGTCTTGTCCAGCTAAGAAAGGAGCTGAAACTAAACCAGAACCTACTTCCAATTCATAAATTACCCGATTTTTGAAGTTTGACCAATAAATACGCAGGTAAACAAAACGCTGCGAAGTCCTTGTCACCTGGGTTTATTATTCTATTGGACATACCTACAGAAATTTTGGCCGTCCATTTATTGTTTCTTTCGTGTGAAATAATCGAAATAGGTATTTCTGATGGTTCCACCTATTTTGGCACCCAAAACACAAATTAGGTAGGTAGGTACCTACTTACGCTCCTTTTTTTTCCAAATTATCTTTGATCATGGGTAGTGCCATTTAATCTTTTGATTCACGTGTTGACACTTTCTCTAGTGTTATTATACGAATTGATGGTAATTTCAGACGATTTTCCAGGTTTTTGAATCATGAAAAGTCAATTTTGGGAGCTGAACCTTTGGTAGAAACTCAATTTTCCATTCTTTGGTCAAAATCGACTTCATATTCGGTCTTCTCGTCGCAAAAAACATGAAAAACGATACCTGCCTCAAAAGCTCATGTTACTAAACACAAAAATACCTATTTTTATAACTATTTTCACTCTTAAAGTCCCTGGGTATATATTCCGATCGGGCTGCAGTTTCGGGACACAACTAGGGCCCAAATGGAGCATGTGTGCGAAAGAACGAATTTTTTTGACCGAAAATGAAGTAAGTAGTCATGCATGATACGACGGACGGCGTACGGCGGACGCACATTGCATTTTTGGAAACTGCGCACCTTGAAACGCAAAAGAAAAAAATTTTGAGGGGGTGTTATAGAAATATGTTGCTGAGCGATTATTCACAAAATAATAAACCAAAAGCGCATAGTAGGTACCTACCTTTGTGGCTTTTAATTTCAATCAATACCTACGTTATATTCTTGCCATCAACAGGATTGTATTTCTGTGATAAAAATTTAAATATTTTTGCGTTCTTGAACAAACTAATAAATAGAAAATTAATGAAAATATTATCGAGTCCATTTTTTATTAATGACAAATATTACTGGGCTTCGGAAAACACGTAAATCACGTCCTAGATTTTCGGTTTTTGGTTAATTTTATAGAAATATCATCCATTTTCCAAACATATTGGTACTACTTGCAAATTGCATTAGCAAATTTCATATTCGCTCTTTAGCGGCGGTTTCAAAGCCTCGAAAATCTCCGAATCTTCAGCTTCATCGTGATCTTTAGCGAACATGGCCGGGACGGTAGGCTTGTAGTTTTCTACGGCTTCGACGAACGTTTCAGGATAGCCAGGTGAATAATATCTATGAAATATCAATATTGTGAACCCATGCGAAGTACACCACTAATACTTTTTCAGTACAGTCTTTAAAATCAACCTTAGACTGACCATATCGAAATTGCTAAACGAAAAAAAAAAAAAAATAGATTGGTTGTCAGATCATGCCAAAAACTTGCAGCAGATTGAATATATCCGTGAATACTGAATTAAACCGGTAGGTACCTACTGGAAGATCTCCCTAAAGTACCTATACCTTTCTGTTAGGGAGATCTCCCCATCTCCCTTTTCTCTTAGTGACTATCTCCTTACAGTACCTACCTAGTTGTTGGGGTCAAGCAAACACCCCACACATAACTAGCAGTTGGCAGCGGCATTGGCAGGCCGATTGCGTACGATGACTTCAAATAATTCACCGAAAGTTTTGATACAGGTAACAAGCTAATATTCTTACATGTCTCGAAAGAACTGGAACAAGTTTTTTTCTTCTAAATTCCATTAAAAGGCTTCGTAAAAATACTGTCGGGATACCGGCTGCATGGGACTAAGTAAATAACAACGGCCGATTTTGCATACGCACAAAAATAATGAAAATTATTCATTGAGATGTAACATGGCTCAAACCAAAATTTTACATTGTCCCGTTCTTTTGTGATTTTGGTAGATTTTGAGATGGTCCATTATGGTCCTATAGCTTTATATTAAATTTATATTTATGTTTCTATAGCTTTTTATTAGTTAGGTACCTACTAGGTGCCTATTTATTGATCGAGTGAGGAGTCTACCCCTCACTTCGGTGCTGCTTTGTAGGGAGCTCAAAAAGTGTACAATCTTCGCGTTGATTTCTATCAGCTCTTAAGAAAACTTACCGGATGATTTCTTCGGGGAAACAGTGGTTTACTATGTTGATGAGTTCCATGAGAGTTGAACCTGGTTCAGTGTGAATGGCTTGTACTCTTGCTAGGCAACCGCTTTCGACGAACATCCGCCTGGCTCTCGGGTCATTGGGCAAGATCTGTGCCAAGTTAAAATGGAGTTAAAGTGGCTCATTTACTGCCTAGGAAGCGAGGGAGCTCAAAATCCGGACAAGTGCTGAGAGTAATTTTAATTTGAAACAGATGGGGTTCAGTTATGAAACTATAGGTAGGTACCTACCAATATTTATTCAAATTAAAAACCAATAATTCCTCGTAGCCATGAAGTTGAAAGAGAACGGCAAATCTATTAAGAAGCATGAAAGACATTAAAGCGGCCCATACATTCCCAATAATATTGTGCAATATTGGAGGTTGTGCAATAATATTGAACGTGTGGTTTTGGTATTGAAAGGTGGCGCAATATATTGTACGAAATCAAAAAAATTAGATATTTATTGTGCAATGTGGAAAAATATTGCATCATCTATGAGTGATATTGTGCAACATGCATCTCGCATAGGAGTTCATACAACATTAATTTCAGCTTGCATGCGGAGAAAGTTTTGGAAATCATTCGGCTCAGCCAATCTCAGCTCATTGAGTAAAACATCATGAGTGTAACTTCTCTCGGATCAGGAACCACTGTTTGGCCCATTTCCGACGTTTTCGTGTTTTCTCTTTCTTTTTTTGAACACTTGCTCACGGCGATCAAAACAACACAGTTCGGTGTCACTCAACATGTTCAAGGATTCACAAACGGACTGGCAGTAAAATATTGAACGTATGTACCCAACCTTGCAAGATATTTTGCACAACCTTCAATATCATCTTCACACGATTCAATATTATTGCACAAACTCCATTATTGTGCAATTATTGCAAAAGCAATTTTTAACTCTATATTTCTTACTATAAGAAATAATTACTTATTCTTTGGATCTCGTGCAAACAACTAAACTTTTATTGAAATTAAAATCGTTAGGTTCGTAAATACATATGTTTTTTAGCTCTAATAATTTTTGTTACCAAATTTTAAGTATGTGCTGTTGAAGGTAAGAAATTTAGACTGCCGAAAATAAAAATTGATTAAATAATTTCGCATTTGCGACAGCAATATTATTGTACGCCTATGGGCCACCTCAATTTTTGTGTGCAATCTATATGTACAATATTATTGCGCGTGTATGGCCCTGGAAGACGCCAAGGTTGGTGGAGGAGCTGTTGTAATGGTCCGCATGGGCTGGGTGTGCAAAACGAGAGGTCATCGTTTGGTGGAGTTTTGCCGGGAATGGAATGTCGTTATAACGATCGATATTTATAAGTAGGTACCGATACTTTTTTCTAGTTCGAAGTATCGATACTATTTTCCGAGTATTGGACCTCCCCCCCCCCCCCCCCATTTAACATTTCATGTTTTACAGAAAACATAAGATTGCTAGGACCGCCGAGATGTTTGCATGAAAGTGGAACGTTACTTCCATGTTTGTTTGCAATGTATGTACCTACTGTTTCCAACGTTGTCCACATACATGGAACCGAGACGGAAGCAAGCAGTCATGAGTGTTCCGTCTACGGATGGCAACGATACATCGATGTTTTCGAATGTTTTTTTTTTTTTTCATCTTTCAGTCGATGTTTTTACACCATCGATGTTTAGCCGTCTATATTTCTATACATCGATGTTTCACCACATCGATCAATCGATGTTTTCAGTTTGCCGTAAGCTTTTGGTTTATTATTTTCAATAATGAACCTTTGGATTCGAGTTCAGATTAAATTTAAAATGTTGCAAATCCTACAGAACCTTCTTTATCTATATAGCATTATTTGGAACCAAAGTTTTTTCTTGATTTTTTACCTGCTCAATTACGATACATAAAGTAATAAAGGTCTTTTTTTTTATTAACATGTAGCTAGGTATGAGAAGTGTTGACAATTTTCGATACCCACTGATATTCTTTCTATGTCAATTTAAATTCATATAAAAATTTATCCTCCTCAGTCTCTTGTTCGTGATAACAATATTTTTGATAAAAACATATATGTTTCTATGGGCTACCTACGTTGCGCTCCCGTTCGTTTGGAGTTGGAGCGGACCCCTGAACTTATCTTGCGCTCCCGCACGATAATATTATATTGCCTATAATGCAGATCAACGCTGTCCCTCGTAATTTTTTTTTTTTCTTTCATTTTTTATTTTTTGAAATTTACAGGCAGGGCCCATTTACAAAGTTCAATAAAATATAGGTAACGCTAAAATTTAAAACAGGTACATAATACGACAAATATGGTAATAAATTTGAAAAATTTCCAACATAGTAGGTAAAGAAAACAATTGTGAATAAAGAACATTGGTATTCAAGTTATATAAATTTTGATAATATAATCGATACAAATATAATTATTAAAATGAACGTTAGGTAAATTAATTTTTGGTAAATTATAGTTTTCAAATTGGTAAATGCAAAGGAAAAATCTAAGTCGCAGGACGAAGTATTGACTACGGTCTGCAATCGTGACATGGAGGAATTTCGGAGGTATCTAATTGAAGGGATCAGTGGTAATCATGAGCTTGGGCGAGTTGGTTACGGAGCGATAGCGGAGCAAAAGGAGGATGACGCGACGTTGTTTTCCGTGGGGAATTTGTTTTTCTTAAAAAAACTTGCCACTGGGGAACTTAAATGGACGTGGGCAAAGGAGAGGAGGAACTGTGAAGGTTATCTCTGGACAACTAGTGAAGAGGTATTTTTCGAAGAAAGAGCACACGCATTAATTCGCCAGTGGTAGGTATGAAGAGCGAAAAAAATGAAGTTGCGCCCGCGTGAAGAGGATGGCTGAAGACGATTTATCCACACCAAGTAGGAAAGCAAAGTTGTCATTTTGGTTTATTATTCTGTGAATAATACACCTATGTATTCGCTCAGCAAACTATTTTTATAACACCCCCTCAAAATTTTTTCTTTCCCGTTTCAAGGTGCGTAGATTCCAAAAATGCAATGTCCGTCCGCCGTCCGCCATATCACGTGTACCGGCTTAATTTTCGGTCTAAAAAAGTCGTTCTTTCGCACACATGCTCCATTTGGGCCCTAGTTGTGTCCCGAAACTTTGCAGCCCGATCGGAATATACCCAGGGGTGTTATGAGTGAAAATGTGTGTAAAAACAGGTACTTTTTGCGTTTTAGCAACATATTGGTAACATGAGCTTCTGAGATATCGTTTTCCATGTTTTTGGGGACGAGAAGACCGAATATGAAGTCGATTTTGACCAAAGAGTGGAAAATTGAGTTCTTCCAAATGTTCAGCTCCCAAAATTGATTTTTTATGAGTGAAAAACCTGGGAAATCGTCTGAAATCACCATCAATTTGTAGAATAACACTAGAAGAAGTGTCAACACGTGGATCAAAACGATTAAATGGCACTACCAATGATCAAAGATACCAGTTTATATTTAAAAAAAAAGCGTACCTAATAATTTGTGTTTTAGGGGCCAAAATTAATGGAAACCATCAGAAATAGCTATTTCGATTATTACGCATGAAAGAAACAATAAATGAACAGCCAACCTTTCTGTAGGTATGTCCAATAGAATAATAAACCCATGTGACAAGGACTTTGCAGCGTTTTTGGTAAGGTGTCGGCTTCTAGTAAAAATATAAGGCAATAATCCTATTAGAATATTAAACGAAATAAATGTGAATAATAATAATAAATCCAATTCCAGATGATTTTCTTCTACAATTATTTTAAATTTATATATAATTTTTGGTTTAGGATATTTATTCGATTAGGTACCTACCTATAATCCAATATGTTGGTGGTAAAATTATTAACCCTATAAGTAAATGTTCTTGTTCAGGTACTTTTACACTTGAGGGATCAAAGTCGAAATAGATTTGTTATTATATTGTTTTTATTTTTAATTTGGATATATTATTATATATTACATAAAATAGGTATATAATGATCATATATAAAATGTATTATACATGATAAATGCTGAAAACAAGTTGTTCATAATTAGCCAACACCCAATCCAACAGCCAACAGGCCAAAATGACAATCGTCTTTAGCCATCCATCCTCTTCTCGCAGGCATGAAGCGCAACTTTATTTTAACGTGGAACACGCATTTCCCGGCACCTACTTGCCAAAAAACGACACTATTTTATGTCACGAAAATACGACACTATTTTTATGCAGCGCGTAGATTTCTAATGATTTTCACTTACAACCATTCCGTTGCTAGGAAAGTGTATCTCCCTTGGTTGTACAAAAATGGTGTACAAAAATCGTTCATCATTCGTTGGAAAGCTCTCAATTTCTCTCGACATTTCATGGTGTCTAGCAAGGCTGGAGATGGTCTCTAGATCTGCGGACTCGTGCCTCACCTATGTTTTCGTTATCACTACAAAATTACGTCATTGTTACGAGGGACAACAAGTATTAGGGGCCCTCGTTAAAACCTGTAGTTTACAAGTGAGAAAAGGGAGGGCAGAATTAACAGCCCCTCAGCTCCATAAATATGCTGATGTAACTGGAATTCGCCTTCGAATTTGGAATCCGGCTAAAGCATGTTCCATGTTTTTGAATTTTAGCCATAGGCTCTAAGCAACCAGCGAGAGGCACGCAGCGCCGAGTTAGGCAAAAATAACAAACAAATTAAATATATAATTAATAGAATATGTAATTAATAAATACGGATTCAAATATCGAACCTCCTCGTTGATCCTCGTGCTCCCCCCAGGAAAGCCCTAATTCGCGTACCGGAACCCGGCCTGGTAATTACAGTTTCATAGAAATGCGAGGGATTCAACAATAAATTAATTATTTGTTGTTATTCATGAAGAATAAGGCAAAATTATAAACTGTTGTGTAATAATTTACCCGTATAGATGTCCCTTCTGCGTAGATCAGTTTTCTACGCCTGGGAATTACGGTTTCATAAAAATGCGAGGGATTCAATAATTAATTATTTGTTGTTATTCATGAAGCATAAGGTAAAATTATAAACCGCTGCGTAGTAATTTACCTCTATAGATGTCCCTTCTGCGTATATCAGTCTTCTGTGGTCAATACCTACCCTCCAGCTCCACCAAGGAAAGCCCTAAATCGATTATTGTAGCCGGCCCGGGAATTACAGTTTGATAAAAATGCGCGGAATTCAATAATTAATTATTTGTTGTTATTCATGAGCATTAGGTAAATAATAAACCGTTGTGTAATAAACAGTTGTGTGAGAAAACGTTGTGTAAGAAACCGTTCTGTAATAATTTATGTGTATTCTGTTTTCTGTGGTCAGTACACCTATCCTCCAGCTCCCCCCAGGGAAGCGCCCTAAATCGAGAACTGGAGCCAGCCCGGGAATTACATTTCATAAAAATGCGCGGGATTCCATAATTCAGTCATTAACTATTTGTTGTTATTCATGGAGCATAACGTTTGTTCAAGTTGCAAAAGTGCCTATCAACAAAATCCAAAAGAGCAGATTTTACAAAGGGAATAATATCACAGAACAACCAACTCGACTTCATACCGCCATCCGTGATCAGTATCAGGTGCTCCCTAGCAATGATATCTGGGCCGGATTTGTACCGTTTGATTCACCATCACGTTGACGAAGCTTTTGGGTGCAAACGAACGGCTGATCGTGCAATGCTGCGGGTCTCAAAAATTCTTTAGTTCAAGCTCATTTTGAAAACGTAAAAAAACCCATACCCTTCTATTGAAAGTTTTCGAGCTACGGCGTTCTGAAACATTTCAACACCTATTTTTCAGATGACTGTCAGTAACGCCGAGCTTCGACGTAGAGATGGGATATCGATATTTACCTCAGACAGTATTGGTTTTTTTAATAACGAGAAAAATCCTCATAAAATATTTTTGGTTTTAAACTTCTGAGAGTAAGGAATAAACCCAAATGTTGAGGTATTTCATTTTCACACCATGTGAGTAGGTAAAAACGCTGCAAAGTCCTTGTCACATGGGTTTATTATTCTATTGGTTCATTAATTGTTTTTTTCATGTAAAATAATTGAAATAGCTATTTCTGGTGGTTTCCACCAATTTTGGCCCCCAAAACTTGAATTAGGTACGCCTTTTTTTTCCAAATTATCTTGGATCATTGGTAGTGCCATTTAATCGTCTTGATCCACGTGTTGACACTTTTCCTAGTGTTATTCTACAAATTGATGGTGATTTCAGACGATTTCGCAGATTTTTGACTCATAAAAAATCAATTTTGGGAGCTGAACATCTGATACAACCTCAATTTTCCACTCCTTGGTCGAAATCGACTTCATATTCGGTCTTCTCGTCCCCAAAAACATGGAAAACGATACCTCAAAAGCTCATTTTACTAACATGTTACTAAAACACAAAAAGTACCTATTTTAATACACATTTTCACTCATAACACCCCTGGGTATATTCCGATCGGGCTGAAAAGTTTCGGGACACAACTAGGGCTCAAATGGAGCATGTGTGCGAAAGAACGATTTTTTGGACCGAAAATGAAGGCTGTACACGTGATACGGCGGACGGCGTACGGCGGACGGCGGACGGACATTGCATTTTTGGAATCTACGCACCTTGAAACGGAAAAGAAAAAATGTTGAGGGGGTGTTATAACAATTTTTTGCTGAGCGAATACATAGGTGTATTATTCACAGAATAATAAACCAAAACAAACTGAATATTAGGTACAAAACTACCTTATTATCACATGATTGGATGTAGGTACAAAACAAATTGAACAAAACTCTAAAATTATTTTATTTTTATGATATGTAGGTATGAAGTTACAAAACAAATTGACCAGTCTACTAATTTAATTTGAACTAACAGTCTAATTTGAACTAAGTAGCTAACCCTTGGACTGATTACGAAATCCGAATCATAAATAATGAAACCACAATAAGAGAGATGTGTATTTTTCCGTCTACTGACCTCGGCTGGCTTACAAAATGCCAACCTAATTTTAATATAATGATGTGTGGCTAACTTTTTTAAATTATTTAATTTGGTATTTCAATTTCTTTCGATAATATCGGATATCGATATTTTTCATCCGATATCGATTCTTTCATCCCTACTTCGCGGACCAACAAACTACATTTCATTAATTTTGGTACAAGTTTCAAGATAAACTAAGCAGTTGGCAGCTAAAATGTTAGCTAATGCATATTCAGACTCCTACGTAAACGTGAACCATCAATCAAACTTTCGGAGTAACGCGCCGCATCCATGAGTTGATTATGCGTGTTGTGCGTAGGGATGGCAAAAAAATATCGATATTTAGGTTCCGATATATTGGTATCGGTTTTTGACCTTCGATAGTATCGAGATATCGGCCTAGTAGATGTCGTCAGTGATGTACAAGAACTCGCACATTGTACATCCACTCGACTCTAAAAACGCTGCAAATCCCTGCACAACGGTTTATTATTTTGTATAGAATACCCTTCTGTTACAGATCACAGCTCTATGTATAGATAACCTGTCTATATAATATGATATGTACTATTCTATACATATTATGTAGATCGCAGACCCTCCGTAGGTTAGTACCTAACCCCGTACTCGTTACTAGGTACATACCTACCTAAATCACGAGTTAAATGTTGCTAAAATAATTCTGCCGATGACAAACAGTACCTAACAAAAAGAAACACACATACCTAATGAAGTTCTGAAAAGAAATTGTTGATGAGGAGTGAAAAAAGTCGCAAAAGTACCTACCAACAAACTCCAGCCCCTTCTACGTAGATGGTATAATGAACCGTTGTGTAATAATTTACCGTTGAGTAATAATTTACCGTAGTAATAATTTACCCATCAATAATACTTCAACGTTTGTCCAAGTTTCACTACCTACCAACAAACTCAAAAAGAGCCATCATTTTTCAAATTAAATAATATCACAGAACAACCAACTCGACTTCATACTCCGCCAATATAATCAGGTGATCCCTACCAATGATTGGCCGTATTCACAAATTCCTATTGTGGGCGCGTCTCTGGTTACGAGATTTGGTTTGAATTGTATACAATTTCATTTACACTGGAGTCGAAAATGCCTGTCGGTGCAAACTTCGGGGCCTTACTGTGAACGAACGGCTGGACGTACGATGCTCCGGATGGTCTTAAAAAACTCGCAAGTTCACGAACTATTTAAAACCGTAAAAATATTTACGTAAAAAAATGGTATAGGCGTTTTGAAAATTTCAACCCCTATTTTGAACCCCTTAGAGATGACTCACAGTAACGTCGAGCTTCGAGGACCAACTAGACGCCGAACGGAACCTATAACCCGAATTTCATCAATTTTTTTTCATGGTAACTAAGAAAAGTGGCCCGTACGGCGTACGGCGGACAGACAGAAATATTTTTATTGCAGTTTTGGATTCTACATACCTTGAAACGTAAACCATCAAATTTTGAGGGGGGGTAAGAATTTTGGTTTATTATTTTCAATAATGAACCATTGGAATCGAGCATGAAAAAAAAAATTCTTACCCCCCCTCAAAATTTGATGGTTTACGTTTCAAGGTATGTAGAATCCAAAACTGCAATAAAAATATTTCTGTCTGTCCGCCGTACGCCGTACGCCGTACGCCGTACGCCGTACGCCGTACGCCGTACGGGCCACTTTTCTTAGTTACCATGAAAAAAAATTGATGAAATTCGGGTTATAGGTTCCGTTCGGCGTCTAGTTGGTCCTCGAAGCTCGACGTTACTGTGAGTGATCTCTAAGGGGTTCAAAATAGGGGTTGAAATTTTCAAAACGCCTATACCATTTTTTTACGTAAATATTTTTACGGTTTTAAATAGTTCTTGAACTTGCGAGTTTTTTAAGACCATCCGGAGCATCGTACGTCCAGCCGTTCGTTCACAGTAAGGCCCCGAAGTTTGCACCGACAGGCATTTTCGACTCCAGTGTGAATGAAATTGTATACAATCCAAACCAAATCTCGTAACCAGAGACGCGCCCACAATAGGAATTTGTGAATACGGCCAATCATTGGTAGGGATCACCTGATTATATGTATTGGCGGAGTATGAAGTCGAGTTGGTTGTTCTGTGATATTATTTAATTTGAAAAATGATGGCTCTATTGGAGTTTGTTGGTAGGTAGTGAAACTTGAACAAACGTTGAAGTATTATTGATGGGTAAATTATTACTACGGTAAATCATTACTCAACGGTAAATTATTACACAACGGTTCATTATTATAATCTACGTAGAAGGGGCTGGAGTTTGTTGGTAGGTACCTACTTTTGCAACTTTTTTCACTCCTCATCAACAATTTCTTTTCAGAACTTCATTATGTGTGTTTCTTTTTGTTAGGTACTATTTGTCATCGGCAGAATTATTTTAGCAACATTTAACTCGTGATTTAGGTAGGTACCTAGTAACGAGTACGGGGTTAGGTACTAACCTACGGAGGGTCTGCGATCTACATAATATACACATTTACACATGTACACATGTATACACATGTACATATTATATTATATAGACGGGTTATCTATACATAGAGCTGTGATCTGTAACAGAAGGGTATTCTATACAAAATAATAAACCGTTGTGCAGGGATTTGCAGCGTTTTTTTTTTTTATGCTCGATTCCAATGGTTCATTATTGAAAATAATAAACCAAATGGGGTTTCGTGGTTCTGATCACTGATTCAACACTTAGTTTTGACTTATGATTTGATTGGCCTATAGGTACCAATATTTTACTAACTTTCATTCATTTTTATTTTATTTTACAGTTACTTTAGCGTGTGTAGGCCTATAGTCAGTTTGTACTATCATGTTGCACAAAACTAACGTAAATAAGAAAGTGAAAAATGTAATAGGCTTGTAAATTGATATGTAAATTACATTATAAAATGTAATTTTGATACTTTTACTAAATACTTATGTGGTATTGAATGTATTAAGTTTATTGTACGATATTTCTATCACTCATTTAACCCTCAGTTTTTACTTATATTTAGCGATTTATCGAAATACCAATCTGTCGAATATAATATATCGATATTTTTCACCCGAAATTTTAGTATCATCGATATGTTGCTTGCGTAGAGATAAATATATCGGAAAATCGAAATATCGATTAACTTTAAACTTAATTGTCATCCCAAGTTGTGCGTGTGGCCGTGCGATGTGTGAATCCCTAGATTCAGAGTGGTATTATAGTATATTTGTTGTCCCTACCTTGCGGCAGGGCTCTGACAAAAAATTTAGATTAGACTCATTAGAAGGCCCCTCTCCACGGAAATCTTTAGTAAAAGGCGAAAGATTTATTCGTAATGAAGAAAGGCCAGAGTTATATTGATGTTGAATTAAAATTGTCCGGATTCAAGACCACAGGATCGGTGTGTTGAGAATCGGCAAGTTGGTGTCTTGTAGCTAACAACTACATCGAATATTATATTATTAGTCGCCTCCATGGAACGCAATAGTAATCTTCCTAAGGTACATGAGTATGTCTGTTTACTCAGTATCGTATGAGATTTTAGAAAAGGGGTACGACCAACATAAAACTATTCTATACTATTTGAACCGGAGTACAACCTAGTGCTATCTAACGGAATATCCTGAAACTAACAATTGGGTTCGGGAGGCCAGGTCGGTAAGCTGCTAATGGCAAGCGGCAAGAGCGTAGGGGGAACAGTGAACACCCTCAAATCACGGCCAAGTTTTAGTGCAGTTTCCAGTGATCCGCGCATTATTATTAAGTTATAATATTAGGCGTGGTGGAGTCGCGATTCGTGATATTCATCCGTCACGCCGAGAAACCAATCATTCAATAACAGGATATGGGGGCATAATTATGTACTTTAATTTCAATAATAGAATAGCAGGGTAGTTAAGTAGGTAGGTGGGTTTACTATTGTACACGTACGCAATCCATTTCGTGATCGACGTATTACACCAAACCAAACCATACACCCTCAAAAACGGACGACAACCAGAGTTATAAGTGATAAGTTATAAAGTCCCTACATGAGAGAACGGCGCCACACTGACACCTGTGCTGCCACCTGTCAGAAAATGTGTGCTTGTCATAGTTTTTCATGTTTTCCAGCACGCTGAATCGAATGGAATAACTTTCAAAGCTCTATCAATCATCTTTACAGCGCCTGATAACGTTAGGAAAATATATATTATTGGGTGTGATGATGGTAGGTACAAGGTAGTAATAATTGAGCATATTTTCAAAATTTGTGAGGCAGCTGGTCAGCGGACCCACTAGTATACTTGGTGATCCCCCCCCCCCAAAGATTCTCCAGGGAACATTGTTAGAAATCAGATCGACTGTATTATATAGGTCCTACCTCCTGATAAATAAGCGATTCCTTAATGCAGTCAGGTAGGCCAAGGCTTATCCAAGGGGGATGTAGGATCTGATCACAACCCACTGACACAAGCCGTTTTACAACAGACGTCTGTGTAACTCAGTGATCTGGTTAAACACGTTAACTGCGGCTCTGAAAACCGCGACTTTTCCACAGTGCGATAGGGGGTCAATTGACCCCATGCGGAAGTGCCCCACAGTGCGTTGGGGGGTCAATCAACCCTTCATACCTTACGCCGTTAATTCTAGTCTGGGACACTGGAATCAAAACCTTTTAGCGAAAACTCATATGATTCCTCCAAAGTAGATGTACCTCTTCTTAAAACCGAGCCAGGATATCAATATGACGTTTTTCAAAATAAATATGGCCAAATTTTCAAAAAATTGCGTTTTTCGACTTTTATTACTAGTTTTAGATGGTTTTTCATTCAATAAAACATTTTTCTGATTCAATATTCTTTTCAAATCATTCCATTCTATATATTCACAAATTATTGTAAACCTAATGAAGATTGGATAGAAACAAGTTTCTTCGGATTTTCTGCTTTCAGCCTATTGCGCTGGGGCGTCAAAATGTTGCCAGTTTCAGAAAACCAACGTTCTGAAGGTACACTCGTAGAAACGCGCAGAAGAGGGATATCGATATCGATATCGAAAATATCGATGTTTTGGCTTGATAAAACATCGTTATCGATGCGGTCTACAAAATATCGACATCGACATCGATATCGATATTTTCTTTCGATGTCCCATCCCTAATGTGAACCACACTCTTCCCCTCCAGAGGTTTGAGAAGGGTGGGAAACTGTGAAGTACATTATTGAGTCCGATTCTAGACGAGTTTCTGCTAGGGGGTTCTTTGACCCCACCCCGCATTGTGAATCATATTTTCAACACTACTGCGTTGAGGGGTCATTTGACCCCCAACGTTTTTTTATAATTGACTAGCTATTTGATGTCGTCAGTTAATCATTTGACATGCAACTTATTTTTTTTCGAGCGGGAAAGTAGTCTAAACACTAACGCAAATAGTGACAGACCAGCCTAGCAGCTCCCGCATATAGGGAAGTTCCGCTGGGGTCAATCGACCCCCTAACGCAGTAAACGTGTTGATGTGGAGGAGGGGGTCACTGAGGATATGAGGAAGGATTTCAAACAGGCTATTAATGTTTCTGCTAGTGATAACTTGTGTAGACTGAAGCCACACAAGAAGGAATGGATGATGGACCAGATTTTGGGAATGATGGCAGACCGCCGACAGCTGAAGGGAAGAGATGATGAGGCGTACAAGCAGCGGCATGGGAGGATTCGTTTGGCAGTCAGAGCTGCAAAATCTGAGCGGATTTCTGCCCACTGTGACGAGATTGAGGAACTCCGCGAGAAGCATTACGACTTCAACCTTCATAAAAATATCAGAGAGCTGACAAAACTTGGCTGGAAAACTTTTGCAGTGGGAGGACGAATCTGGGAATATCTATGTGACAAAGGAAGAGAAGCTCGAGGTGTGGGTGGATTATTGAAGGGACTTTTAAGGGATACGCGAGAATGGTGATCAGTGGTGAGGAATGTGAAAGCCCATCAGTTGTAAAGGAGAAGGTAGTGCATGCTATCCAGAAAGCTAAAACCGGTAAGGCCGTTGGCCCAGATGATGTCAGCATGGAAGTTTTGAAGCTAATGGACGACAATAGCATTAAAAACGCTGCAAATCCCTGCACAAGGGTTTATTATTTTGTACAGAATACCCTTCTGTTACAGATCACAGCTCTCTGCATTGATAACCCGTCTATATAATGTAATATGAACTTTTCTATACATATTATGTTGATCGCAGACCCTCCGTAGGTTAGTACCTAACCTACTATTTCCCTTTCGATCTTTGGTTTCAAGATGGGGCACCTCACACTCATCGCCACAATGACCTGCTATGACCCTGTGCCACATGGTCGATATTATTTTTAAAACTTGAAATGGCGCTCATTTCCCGACCAGAAAACGTCAATAAAATTGTTGTAGTACGTATAAAATATCCTGCGTTATTCTAGTTTTTTGCCCTTTTCCCGTGACCCACCATGTATTATAGCTGTTAGGTTGTATAAATATATTTATTGTAAATTGACACCTGACAAACAAACGAAGAACCGCGATTTTCACCATCTCACAAGGACCAGCTCAATATGCTCTGCCTAATCATGATTTCCTCTTCCGGAGGAGTACTTGTAACGAGCTCGATTTGTTCTAGTTCGTTAACTAGTCTGTCTTCCTGAAGCTGATGGCTACAGGAGAGTTCAAGCACTTACTACTCTTACTAGTATATATATATTATGCCGCCTTTGACGTGTCACTAGGAGAGAGAAAGGGCACTATTGAAAGCGTAATTCACTTAGGTTTATTATTGTGCAAACTCTCATTATAATGTATTATTGTTATTATTATATCTATTACTATGCTATAATTAGTCTTTAAGGGTCCCTAAGCTCTCCAGTGCACAGTTATCTCACACACGACGCGATTCGTACTCGGCTATGTCCCAGGCAACGCGCGATTGGGCGGTCAGCGATGATCGGTCGCATAGTGCGTCGATCGTACGATCTAAATGCCTGTCCTTCGCGTGCTCGTCGATCGCCCATAGCGCGACCACCTCCGTTTCCGTTCTCATTGCTGGAAATGTCTTCAGACGCGTAGATGCCGCGTTTTTATTTATTTTCCGATGCTTTTTGAAGAAGAATATTCTCATTCTCAGCACAGAAGTTGTCACAATGAAAGTACAAAAAATTTCCAGTAATGCAGTATGGCTATAAGAGCGAATTTTCGAAGAAATATTCGTGCTATTTTGTAAAAAGATGATATATAGCGAGAAACTATAGGGCTTTTCGTAAAATTGTATAATTTTTTTCGTAATTTTAGCCATTTTTACCAATTTTTGACCCTTATAAAGTCAAATTTGACCAACTGTTTTTTGAGAAAATATTTTTATAGTCGAAATATTCCCTGTCGTGAATTACCATTCCACACAAATTAATATTGATTTTATCCCTTAATAACAGTTTCTGACCCCAAAAAATCCAAAATGGACCTCTGTTCTGTATGAAAAACAACTGAAATGTTCCTTTTCTTTCTTTACTCACCCTTCCATACCACTTTCAGTAATTTTACAACAACAGTTCACGATTTTAGCCATTTCTAAAGAATTCCGACCCCTTAGAATTATTGAAAATTGCTCATCTTCGGACTCGGCCTTCTGTTTGGCAATACGAACGTTTTGGAATTTGGAATTTTTATCGCGTACCCAAGGACAGATATCGTCTAGGGTGACACATAAACAAATTTAAATATAATATATTACATACACATTTTGCCTATAAAAATGTCAAAAATTCACGTTCTGACAATTTTGGACCCATTGCAACAGCTTCATTTTCTTTGAAAATCCGCTAAAAAGTACGTCTGGTTACAACATTTTTGAATAGGTATATCTGCAACGAAAAATAAATGAGAGTGCAGCCACACAGTCATGGATTTCAAGATACCGATAGGCGCGTCGAAGATTGGGTTCACACGAAGTTCGTTAATTAATTATTGTTCTTCGAATTCATTACTGCACAATTACTGTTGATCGCGCGTTGAATAACAAACTGGTTTGTTTTGAGGCGATGAGGCGTTTGGCGCTCGCGCTGGCTTGTGGGAGTCAACTGAATTGAACACTCCCCTCGAAAACGATAGGTTTGTTGCTTACGCGATGGGGCGATGTAGGCGATGCGATTTCAAATCAAACAAGTGCGACCGACCCCACCCATCGCACGAGCGCATCTGAGGTTCAAAGAGGTTCAAATTCTGAGGGACTTTACTACTTTGTTAAGTTTGATATTTTAATCGTCCGATGCAGTGACCATCGCTGATCGCCCGATCGTGCGATGCTTACCAATTAGGACATTGCCTTAAGAGGCGCAACGGTAGGAAACTTCGCACCTTGAGTGGGGCGAGTCGGTGGCGTGAAGGCGGCAGATATCCCGAGAGGCTGGTTAGTTCCTCCGGGTGACGGATGTAGAGTGAGGATTCGTCACGTTCCTCAAGCGGCCCACGGCGATGATCGTCCTGGCATGGCACTGGGTACTGTGCGTGCTCATGCCACGGCGCGATGGAACTTCGTCTCCGATGATTACTGGGAACAAAAGGCCTCGATTCCTGTCCTTCGATGGTTTTTATCACCTCTGTTGATAGTGGGGATAGGTTTGGTGTAGTTGGGCACAGGCGTGTGGCTTCAAGGTCCCAGACGTATTTTCTAGCTGATCCGAGCAGGAAATTCCGTCAGCGGGAAAGTGTTCTTACGGGGTTTCTCACGCTGGGTTCGTTCAAGATATTGCTGAGATGTGGGAATGGGCCATTTCCATTCGCACAGTGCTGAAAGCAATTTTCATTTGAAACGGTACTCTGTTTTAATGGGAACATCGTGAAACCAGGTAACGAAAGGCGGCAGTGGGGTGCGGCGGGACGATTCGCTTGTTAACGAAGTGGGTGGTGGCGCAGTGAGACAGGAAATCCGCGTGGCGGCGGCGCAGCGGATGCGCGTTCCCGCCTCCTCACTTGCCCCTCTTTTAAAACCTTGAGCCACATCCCAATGCTGACAGCAATCAATAATTTAGGAAAAGGAAACTAGTCACCAGTGATGTCATCCTGATACCTCCAACCCGTGCACTGACCTAGTTCAGTTCCGTCCAAGCCGCCGAGCCGCGAGGGTCTGCGATGATTGCGGACCTGGAAGTGCGGGGAACCGCAGTGGATGCGCCGACGGCAGTTCGACCCCTGTCGCTGCTGGACTACCCGCACAAGTCTTACTACTGGATCGACCCTCCGCAGGTCAGACTCGGACCTCTTTTTTGGTCGAATTCTTTTTTGTGGTTCTCATATAATCATAATTTTTATACGCGGTCGCAAGTTTTCGGAACAGCGGAAAACTCAGAAAATTCATCCGTCCACAACTATAAATTATAAATTACGTTCAATAGGTATACAGATCGTCAAAAATTGAAAAAAATAGGCATCGGGAAAAGTGATTAACAAAATCAAATTTTGCAGTAAAACAAGGGGTTTCTTGCTCAAAAGAGTGATTACTAGAGCTCAGATTCGGCCATATTTGTATACGTTTTTTTTCTTGATATGCATAGGCCTCAAATAACAGAAGACCAGTTTCACGTCCGTATCTCTCTCCAATTTTATATTATACGCCATATTTTATCATATCTTGAAGTTTTACTGGGGGGAGAAACCACAATAGATCATGTAGGTCGCAGAGGATGGGGGCTGATACAGACCCCTCAAAAATCCACCGTACAATTTATATTTAAAAAAAAAAAAGTTGAAGTTTTCCATCATAATTATTCGGAGGTTTGGTATTTTGGCGTCCTCTTTTCGATTTTTCGTCAGAAATTGTTCAATTTTTGTGCTTTCTTGAGAGAAATATAATAATGTAGGTAGGTACCTACCTAGTTAGTTGTCTGACGGGAAATTTCGAATCCTCCCTTCTCTCACTTCACCGTCGTAAATATCTTCATTCATGTACCTACCGGTGGTGCCCTGTGATGTTGAGAGGCCTTTCTCAACTCTGACTCTGAAACAGGTTCTGACAGACAGGAAGCAACGGCAATCAACAAACTTTATTTTTTATATTCTTCAATGTCTTCTGTTGCCTTATCTTAGTTACATGTATTGTAAATTTTAATCAAAGTAAGTAATTCAGGAACACATTTCCCATTTATTATTCCAAATCTTCATTTTTATCAGACAAACCCGTAAAATTTGTCTGTTAAATCTCAACATATCAGCAGTAGGGTTGCGACATCGGATTCAAAACATCGATATGGACATCGATGTCAACATCGGTCGCTCAACATCGATGTGGGAAAAACATCGGCCAGAAAACATCGATGTTTCGATAATATCGAACTTCGATGGCAGCCCTACATTACATACTTCCTAAACATCACACGTTCAAGGATTTTCCCAGTCATTATGTGGTAACCGTCGATTCACCCAGGTAAAAAACCATCTGGACCTGTAGTGTTTGACTTGAGGTGGCTTAAATACCAGCCAACCGGAATCATACAGTTCAAATCAAACTACATTTTGACTACGATTTCAAAAATCTTTCCTGCCGTCCAACACCAGGAGTCGTTGGACAAATTGGGGACCTTCCGCCCATGCAAAAACAAAAACTGTCCTATTCCCATCCCAAAGGGCCAATGGGATGACCTCCAGTCCTTAAACCATTATATCGACGAAGCTGCGTTCTTACCAATTTCACACAATTAATCCGTGATAAAAATTATAATTAAAATTCCTCCCCTTTTTTTTAAAAATTTCAGTGAACAAAACAATGAAGAAAACTTTTCTGAAAAAACCGATGTTGACTTCAAACCATCGATGTTGACTTCAAACCATCGATGTCCGATAATATCGACTAGCTAAACATCGATGGTAAAAACATCGAACATCGGAGCCAAAACATCGATGTTTCGATAATATCGAACATCGATGCGCAACCCTAATCAGCAGTACCCCATCCTTGCTGAGTATTTGCAGATCTTTAAACGCTCAGCATGGATGCTGTTTTTGCTGGTTACGCCACTCTTGAGTTTTAACAGGCGTTTTTCGAGGGGTACACTAGACATTCTGAGGTTTCTCGGGACTTGCACTAGACATTCTGGAGTTTTTCGGAAATTACACTAGATATTTTGTGTTTTTCGGGGCTTACGCTGGATAGTCCGAAGTTTTTCCGTCATATTTTGAATACAATATCGATGCGAACTCTAGTTATCACTAAAGACCGAATTAAATTAATTTAATTGAGATTCAGAAAAGTGTTTGGATGACTTGAGCTGACAATTTATAGCTGATAAATTAATGAAGTTTCAATCAAATTTTCAGTTCATTTTTCATAAACTACCTACCTACTTATTTTCATGTTTTTGTAAGTAAACGATCAATAAATAACTGGTGGGGTTTTTGACTACTTTGCAGCGGATATCAACTGATTGATTATTTAGGTATATAGGACTATTCGTAGGTAGGTATATGCCGAGGTAATTCTTTTCTAACTACTATATTACAAGTTTTCCTGTAGGTTCTACCGGATTCGAAGAAATGGCCAATGCTCACCACCAGGATGAAGAGAAAAGATGAAAAACTCCAAGAGCTTCTAAGCATCCCTGTGGAGATCAAGAGACGGAAAATAAACAGCGTGGAAAAGATGCCTTTTGAGGTCAACCAATACCCACTTCCGACGTACAAAATCCTCAGTGACATATATAAAAACCAAAGCAAAACGCTGGAAGACATGAAAGAATCTCTATTCGGGTCTTACAGCTACGATTACGACAAAAATGCAGAATCGCTGTTCGATCTGTCAGTCTTGTACCCGTACATGTCGAACGCATACAAAAAGCTCTACGGCCAACATATGGACAACCTGAAAGAAATATCGAAAAACTGCAAGAACCTCCAATCGAAGTCTGGAAAACCCGGTGAACGAAAAACAATAAGAATTAAAGGAACTGTTGCGTATCTGGAGTCCATTGAAACATAATCGTAAATAACAACTTCATACAACCAACATCTCTGTATTATACTGACCAGTAGGTTGAAAGGTACAGTTCGAGTCCAGCTAAACTTGCTTTGAGTCCAACAACTAGTCTGAGTCCATCTTGCTTCGATTATTATTATTAACACGTAGACACTGAGCATGGTAGATCCAACTAAAAACTCAGTGAGGGCATTCCGAAAAGGTTCGATAATATTGGAAGTTGGCGAATAAGTATTTTGTTACACACGTTAAAACGCCTATGATAAATTATTGTAGAATTTCGTATTGAAAATTGGTACACCAGTAGGCATTTTGAAGTACTCTGAAAACAACCCGAAATGAAGGGTATTTTCTGATCTTACGGAATTTCCTGTTGTATGATAATTATTAATTATTAATATCTGATAGATATTATTAGCTATATCAACTTGCATCATACTGTAAGCACAATTCCCACTCGGTGAACTACCACAGTAGTTGAAGTCGTCTAAGAAACATTGAAGAAAAGTCCATGAGATCTCAATAAATATGAAATGGACCAAATTAGATTCTAGTTGTGAAAAGAAGTGCCTGCCAAGATACCCTGTGGTGCAATTTATATTGATTACGCACAAACAGCTCATTCCAAAAACAGGACATTTTAATAAACATCATTCTACTTACCTATACAGAAATGAAAACGGCGATCGATTTTAATAGTGACATTGGGGGGGGGGGGGGGGGCTTTTTTCTCTCTCGATTTTTGGGTTTTTGTCAATGTCGGGGGAAAGAGGCAAGAAACAAAGTGAACTATCAAATTATCTTTAAAATGAGTTTGAAAGTGACAATTGTATTTGCATTAAAACCATAATTAGATAAAACTGAAATGATTCGTAATAAACGTCGAATGGCGTTTTTCCGTCCTTTGATGCGGATATTATTTTTTTTCATCGGACCACTATATTAATTTATGCTATATTTATGCCATGCAACAGTAATGAGTTGGTGGTATTCGGTCGGTACCTATCAACCGGTTGCATTGTTGGCCAAAATGCTCGCCGATGTAGGTGCATAGAAGACAGAACTTCGTTTTTTCAACATTAAGATGGAAGTCAGCGCTTTTGTAGGCAAGCTTAAACCCCACAGTAGGCCGCACCAATACAAAATCGACCGTTGCCGGTTTGAACATCACTCACCAACGGTAATTTAGAGGTTCAACTTCGGCGGTTGCGCTTGAATAAACTCAACTTTGAGCCACAGTTAATCATGTTGATTGAATTAAGCCGTGAAAAGGGGTATAAAAAGAGGCGGGAGGACAATAAATCAGCTCAAAATATAACGTCAAGAGATTGTTCAGGGACTTGTGATGAACACCTAATAGATTATGTGGGGAACTCATTGCCCACAGTGTCGAAACTTCGCCAAAAGACTCTTCATAGTCACTGACACTTAAATCAATAACTTTACCGCAGGGAGTCCACTAGGCGGACTACTACAGGTGTCTGGAGCGGTTTTATCTACCTACATAACAAATAAAAATGCTGCCAATTCTTTCACAGCGGTGTAATATTTTCTAGACCTAGACAGAAACCCTTCTGTCTAGGTCACTGTTCTGAACACATAAACATTGAAATGTCTTTAAACTATACGGAAGGAAGTTATTAATGAGGAGAAATGATGAGGGTGAGCCTGTATATGTACCTACGTTAGTCGGTCTGTTCCCAGTAACTCTGATCCTAATAGGTATATGAAATTAATCAAAATCCGTCTTCAAGATTTGTTTGCGCATCGCAAAGGTTTCTCTGATAAACCTATGCTTTGTGACAAAATGTAGAGGGTAGTTGAGGGCTTACTCAAGTTGTTTCTGTAAGTTCTTAATACGTTCCAGATTTTGCATTACTATTATAGTCCGAATGATTCGGTTTTCTAATACCTGCCTACTGAACACCAGGTACCAACCTTACATCGATCTCTCTTGTATCTGCTAACAAAAAAATAATATTCAAAATTACCATCCTTCCTCGGACATGCTTATCAAAACAACAAACTCGATGTCATAAAACCGTGCGTGATTTGAATCAGCTGTTCCCTATCTATGATACCTAGCTTCCCGAACGGGAGGTTTCGAAAATTCTAAAATCGGGTAAGTAATTTCAAATTCACAAAAAAAAAGTAAAAAAAGGTAGGTACGTACCTAACTTTACCTACTTTTTGGACATTATTGAGCTATGGCATATTAATTAGAATAATTTATAATTTGAAAATGCAGTCCCTATTTTTCACCCCTCTTGAAAAAGGGAAACCTATCAAAAGTTGGGCTATAAAACGATTTTATGGCTTTTTACATTTTCTGATTTTTTATAGTTAGGTATATATTAACTACTTAGCAAAGTAAAACATAAAATAAGGAAAACTGTCGATTGTGTTATTTTATTACGCTCAAAATCTGTAGCTACTTATAAATTATACATTCATTCAACGCGAACGTTAATGAAATTGACTCTCCTAGAGTCTAAAGCCAATGAACAAAAAATTTAAAATATATATGGTTGCTGTCTTGATAATTTACTTAGCGAACTGAGGATCTCATTAATTTGGATCTCTAATCAAAAATCGTTGGTGCTTTTCCGTTTCGTTTCCTTTGTTCGCGCAGAATTATTTGGCCATTCCTCTAAAATAATTTATTATGAGTAGGCATTTAACACTGCAGGTGGTATCCATATAGGTAACTACCTACTTATTTATTCTTCTGAGATGATTTCCTACTTAGTGCGAATTCATCTCTTTCCATGACAAACAAAACGGATTCTGATCCGTTGAGTGTATGAATAAGAAACAAGCCTGACTGTATAAAATCAATGTGATCTGATGTTAGTAGAAATGTGGAGGTATGTATAAATAAGACGAAAATGAAGTAGCACTAAATAATGGGTTTGTAGAACTATAAACCTAATAATTATACTCTGTTAGGTGATGACGCACAAACGACTACAAAAAACTTCTTTTATTTGTAATAAACGGTCCGATTGAATATTTTGAGGCTTCATTAAGAACTAGGTATCCAAAAAAACAATGGTTTGTTTATGTCTAGTCGGGGAGTTTGACAGGTTAGGTTAAAGTTAGGTCAGATTCATTCAGGACAGAATGGGAAACGGATATACTTAAATTTATTCGTTGAGGAAACTAAAACAACAGGTCTTTCTGCAGTGAAAATTGTGATTAGGTACATCAGCTGACTGTAGGTACCGATCATATTAACTCTTGCCAGAAGTTTTTGTGCCATATTATTTGTGCTATTATATTACTCAACATTTTAAAGAGTTAATTAACGAAAGAGAACCGTGTTGGTCTACAGTGGTAATCCAACGATTAATTTCCACCGTATTACTTTTGTGTACCCACTAGCTGATCCTCATCAGCTTGCGTGTGAATATAATATTATTCTCGTCCATTAGTCGCCTTTAGGGCATTTAATTAGACATGACAAGGATAGAAAGTAGGAACAAGATGATAATAGCAATACATTCCCTAACACTGTAACTATATACAGTGGGACCACATACACGTAGGAGCTATTTTCAGAAATTGTGAAGGGAAGTAGCGATATCAGGAAAATGTACGTACACTCAACACACCTTTAGGTGTACGTGAAAATTAACCTAAAAGTTAGTACCATGACAAGTAGGTACTTGATAACATTATTTCTTCAACTGTAGAGAAGTACCAGTAGAGAAGTTACAGTATAGGTAGTATAATAATATTTCACTGGTAGTATAGTATTTACAGCCTGGCCATAGATTATTCCCTAGAGTTTTGCGCTAAGTGTGGGAAAGAGATCAATAATTAATTAATATAATTAATAATTTGGGAAATTGGACAACCAACAGTATGGAAAAATATGGCAATTGGACAGCAAATGCTTTTAATGCTAAATTAAATAGGTAGTATTAAATTATTGCTTGAAGCTAAGTTAGATACTGAGCAGAATATTTTGGGGGATATTTTCCTGAGATAGAATTTTCCTACTCTTCCAGTAGTTGTTGATGTATACTTGCTATCTCCATACAATCTGTTCTAACTGATGCACCAGTTTCACACTGATTACGTCCTGGACGTTCAATTTTTCTTGTTAAAGTGAAAGAACATCTAAAGTTTGACTTTCAATTTGGCTGATGATCATAATACCGATTCCATCTTCAAACTCAGTGACGACTATCTACAACTCCGTTGTTTTCCTACGTAACATGAAGGTTCATGAAAATCAAAATAAAATCGCTCCAAGTAATAATATATAAATATGTTAAAGAAACGTCCTGTTGATTAAAGAATAGGTGAATTATCTGACCAATCTAAAACCCTGTACACATTTTCTGACGACACTCATACGAGTTGATTTTGATCGGAATATTGGATATTTAAACATTAAGAATTTTGCAACGAATCACTGGACCAAAATTGGAAAATATTTTTCTAGATTTGACTGCTACCTACTCAAGTGCTTTAAAGCATCAACTCTCTGAATGGGCTTGGGCAATAGAGTAGGAATCTAAATAGAGGTGCTAACACATGCAACTATAAATTGGATGTCTGTCTGTTCAAAATGTGTTATTTTGAAAAATACAGTGTAGGTACATTGGATTTACATTTATAACGTTTACAATATGCCACTATTGTGTTAATGCACAAGTAGGCACCAATAGCATACGTACTCTTTATAAGATAAAACCAATAATGTTGTAGTAATATTGTGTTGTTTACGTTGTTACTGGTTTTCATATTATTCAACATGCATTTATTTCATAGGCAATTCACGTTTGAAATGTTGGCACTGTTCTTCCTTTTGTTTGCTTTCGTATCCGTATAAATTTAACCAGGTCGTAACGTTAAAAGCATCGCACAATGTCAATACAAATCGTCAATTTCTGCGATAAACTCGTAACTACGGGACCTTATTGTTATACATAGGTAACTCAACAAAATTTGTATCGGCTGTACTTAGCCGGACACATAGGTATAATAATGATTGTTATAATATACTTTCGGTATGGCTGAGAGGGTTTATTGCATAATTTATTCTGGTATGTGTTGTTGATTCATACACTTGTACTGATACAATTAGGTACTGGTGTACCTACATAATACCAGGTACTGGTGTACCTGGTGTATTGGGTACGTACATAATATCGTTCAGAACGTCGTTCGTAAGATGATTGATTTTCTCAGTTTCTTACATTTAATTTAAATCCGTGGCTGTGAATAATTGTGAACTGTTATTTTGCATTTATCCTATTCTGATTAATTTAAACTTCTTTTAGTACCTAGTTCCATCCATATTATTGTAGGTATGTGCTATGCGTCAATTGTTGTGCTTGATGAAATATACAGCTTATCTACCATTTTAAAAAGGAACTTTCTGTTTGATTTCCCATCGTTTATAACTAAGCCAATCTGTTGAGTGAACTAAGTCAACTGCGACATGACTCAGAAATTCCGAGCACGCACTATTATAGTTGACTAAATAATATCAAAATATTTTATATAATGAAGCGAATTTAACTGGGCTAAGGACATTTGAAATTAAGGGAAACAATTCTTTCGAAATGGGCATTGACATGAACGCAAAAGACTTTACACAACTACGAGTAAACTACCTATCTACTAAATCCGGAAAAATCCCTGAATAAAACCTGTATTAAGGTTTTATACTTTAAAAATAGTGTGCCTACGCACTAATAAATATTTATAAGAAAAATAGGTACTTCTTCATTATCTGGTATACACCAAAAAAAATTCTCAAATTTTGATTAAATTATTTAATAACGTTTCTCAACAACAAAACAACTATTGCATACTTGTACCATCTATTCAGAAGTCCCAAACAACCTGCTCATTCACGGGATAGTTTCTGGGATTGTTTATCTTTTTTGAGATGCGAGCGCTAGCGAGCATCCAGATCGCTTGACAATGCGAGCGGCGGAATGGGAACTAAACTTCTTGTACACCCACCGTCTTGTCTGACTGAACAATCGATGTATTTGAGATAATGGTAATTGTTGTTGAGAAACGTTATTAAATAATTTAATCAAAATTTGAGAATTTTTTTTGGTGTATACCAGATAATGAAGAAGTACCGAAAAATATTAATGAATCATACCTGGCTATACTGTGCCAATACGTATTTGAGAATTTCTGGTGGAGCTTTATCCAACAAAGGCTCCAACTCAGACATGACTGTACACATGGAAAGAGTCAACTTCAAGGCTCCTTTTGTCTTCTGTTTTAGATTTTCCGAGCTATTTGGGTCCATATAAATCTATAAAACATTCAGTAGATAATTAATTATAACACTTCTCAAGTTTTCGCGCTGATTTACGAACTTAAGTTCGGCAACGCAGGCAGATACTTCAAAGGACTTAGGCAAATGAAAAGTAAATTCAGTTCACCTGAAGAAGTTTTGGAAATATTTGGGCCTTAGCAATCTCTTCTGTGTGGTCTGGAGAGTGTTTTCCGATTTGCCCAATGGCCCAAGCAATTGTTGCAAGCACGTGGTCGCATTTTTCTTTATTTAGCACATAATTCAAGACGTCCACACCCTGCAACGTAATACCCAACGAAGCTTGACAAATAAGTGTGTTTGAAATAGGTACCTA
>OX940976.1:12488206-12689788 GCA_954871275.1 Leptopterna dolabrata
TACAAGTTTTTTTTCAATTTTCTTATTAGTACATCAACTGTATTCAATAATCACCTACTCAATCCATCACACAATGCCTATCAGTTAATGCCTTGTGATAGGCGAGCTTTACGCCATTCACCACCGTCAGGTGTGTTCTACTGGTCACCACTCACGGTTCACAAACCGAAATCACAGTCGACCAATGAGTCGGGGTGATACACACTCCCGAAAACCCCGAACTCTGAATGTACCCAGTAATCCAATACCTAAACTGGTTTATTATTAGTGACATAAATCCCAAAGCAATCTTGAAAATTCACAATTTCACCCATCAGACCTGAACAAAACTGGGTTGTAAGTACATCAAATTAAAGACATTAAAATTCCTAAATTCTGGGTCAAATGGAGCTTTTAAGCCATGTCCCCTTGATTTTTGGCCATTTTCTTAAAAGACTAGAAAACGTTGAAACTTCCTGAAAATCACAGTTACACAGCTTGAGAACCCGAGTTGTTCTCATTCGTCGCAGAGTTTGGTTGTCTACCTTTTTCCTATAAGAAACCCAGTTTGGTTGGTCCCAATGGGCCAAAAAAGCACACTAAAATATGAATTTTCGAGGATTATGGGGGATTATGACGCTAATAAGATATTTTAGAGATGGGAACATGGGTTATACTCAGAAACAGAGTGAAATTTCCAGTAAGTATGCAGTGGAGGTCAGTTTTTTGAAATTACCCTTTTGGCCGCTGTGTGCGGCGTGCGTAGTGAAGCGGCGATGCTCCGGCTCACACTATTTTTGAATAGGGACGTTCCGATACTTCCGATATATCGGAGTATCGATACTTTGCTCCCTATATTTCCGATATTAGTATCGATACTTTTCATTCAATACTTTTGTGGTATCGATACTTCCGTCCGAGAGTATCGATAGTATCGATACTTTCCACCGATACTTTTCACCGATATTTTACCAAGGAAGATGACATTATTGTGAGGAAATACTCGTTCGTGCCCACCTATTAATTATAATATGATTATGTAAATACTTGATTTTCGAAAATAGGTAGTTGGAAATCAAGCATATGTAATAGATGAGGGGTTTAACTACGCCGCCCATACAGCGTAGTTTCCCCCTCTCCATCCTCTAGAAAGGTAGGGAGGCAGTGTGACAGCTGCCCCCGGAGACAAATGGTTAGATTATAACGCAATGCCTCCAGGAGTTGACGATTCGTTTCCGCGAATCGACCGCCCCTTCAGCCGCGTGTCAAAAAGATCGGGAAGAGCCCGCATCCAAGATGGACGGGATTCCCATATACCGTCACACTCCTCCCCTTAAAAACATACTTCTTTGAAGAAGAAGTATGTGAAGTTAATAGACACGGACTGAAAGTAGTATGGAGTTCTGATTCAGGAAGGTTCATCTGAAAAACTCCAAAGCTGATAGCTTCCATCGTAATGGTACTACTGAGAATAATTGTTACTGGTGGAGAACTTAGCTCCTTATCAATATCACTTGGCGGGCTTGGACAAAAAAGAAAAGAAGTCGTTGTAAGAGGTTCTGGTTCAGGAAAGTTCATCTGAACAACCTCTAGGTGACTAACCCCCATCATAAGATGGAACAACTGGAATATAAAAACATATAAATGAAAGTAGTTGTCAGAGGTTCTGGTTCAGGAAAGTTCATCTGAACAACCTCTGGGTGACTAACCCCCATCATAAGATGGAACAACTGGGAGAACGAGGGGAAAAATTGGCATTGAACGCCAGGCATTGAGCGCCTTAATAATAATAATCAAGTTTGATAATAATAATAGTAATAATAATAATAATGAGTTTGATTTGATGAAAAAAGAAAATCCAATGGCCGAAGTGTATATTGATTAACAAAGGGGTTATTAAAAGAGAAGATATTAAAAAGAGGATTCCTTCTGGAAAACCTCAGAGCTATTCCTTCTGGAAAAGCTCTCAAAAAGTGGAGGGGGTACCGAGGATAAAATCCAGCACATACCCACCAACCATGCTCTGCTACCATGTAATGGATGAGGGGTTTAACTACGCCGCCCATACAGCGTAATTTCCCCCTCTCCACTCTCTAGAAAGGCAGGGAGGCAGTGTGACAGCTGCCCCCGGAGACAATGGTTTGATTATAACGCAATGCCTCCAGGAGTTGACGATTCGTTTCCGCGAATCGACCGCCCCTTCAGCCGCGTGTCAAAAAGAGCCCGCATCCAAGATGGACGGGATTCCCATATACCGTCACACATAATACCGGAAATGCCAATCTTTCAGGAAAATCGCGATACCTAAGTACCCTCAAACTCAATGCATCGATAAATCGTCTCACCTTCTCCTCAACTTATTCAGTTTCAGTTCAGTGTTCCTTACGCTTGCTTGTTGTTTTTATTAAATGCATAATTATAATAATATGCTGGTCACTTTTAAGGCATCCTTTTCACATAGCAGCAATTTCTCTCAATTCTTTTCCTTTTATTTAAATTCCATCAAAAGAAAGGGTTTTTCTGAATTTTCGCCCTTGGACTTGGTATCGGTATCGGTATCGAGTATCGATACTTTTGATCCGATATTATCTGAATATCGATACTTTTTGACCGATAATATCGAGTATCGATACTTCGGGGAAAGTATCGTATCGAAAGGAGTATCGATACTCAGATGGTATCGTAACGTCCCTATTTTTGAATCAGAAGCTGTGACAACTCATCATGATTTTTAAGCTAGATTTGGTATGGTACATTTTTTACAGTTCAAATGAGTTACAGAGCGGTCTCCTAAAATGCCAGTGGAAAATTTGATGACTTTTCGCCCATGAACAGTAAGAGACAAAAATGTTGATTGAACCTTTCTCGTGGATAATTTCTGTTCTCAACAGTTCTCAATGGTTCGCGTGATTTTCAGAGGTTAAAACTTCACTACACACGACATTAGGACCTACTAAATTAGGGAAACCAATAACTGAATCCCTATGTGGTACAATCAGACACGAGATGAGAAAACACTACTTTATTCAACATTCTACAAAACATATTATAGGAATAGTTCGTAAATCAATGAAACCTTATGAAATCATTCAATCGAGGGAAATGTTTCAAGGCAGAGTTCGTTGTTCGATGATTTGTTATAATATTGCCAAGCTTCGGAGAAAGGCGAGACTTTAATGGGTCACTGCGGTTAATAATGTTCTTACCCTAGCCATTGTTACAGGATAACTTTAATTACTTCTCCAACTACTACTTGAGTCGGTGTCAGTCACAACAGTTGGTTGGTAGTTGATTCAGCTGTTGGGAGTTGACAGGCACCTGGGAAAGAAACTCGCTTGGTAAGCCGTTCTATATTCCATTGTATATGTAGATTCTACAAGTACAACAATCTTTGTCGCAGTTACGTCAAACATCCACATCTACAGATTCGAGAGGGGATTTATCGAAGAATCGAGAATCCCAGGAAATAAGGATTTGTAGTCCACGAAACGCATTCTGTTATGAATGTTTTCAACACCGAGCTGTGTGGGATTATAAAAGTGGGTTCATGTTTGACTACCCATCTTCAAGAAAAGTTGGTGTACCGGTGGCCTCTTGTCATTATAAGTTGGTACATCAGTGTTAGATAACTATAAATATGGTAGGTACTCGAAATCAGGCTAGATCCCTCTTGAACCCAGGCAAACGGGATCACCAGAACGTAAGAGTTGTGACAACTCCTTACCAGAGGCAGGTAGTAAAAGATAAGATCTCATTAGGACATGGTCGCTTGGGAAAACGAACGAACTGATGTTAACGAATTCCAACCGCGTCTCGACTCAGGGGCACCAGCTAAGTTCCTCTCGAATTAGTTAGAAACAACATCATGGAGACACTATAAACGAATTCAGAGAAATTTCGTATTTCACCCAATTCCTAAATGATGAACTTTTTTGTTTTTTTCTTTTTTAACGTATGGAATACCTTTTACCATTACATAACTAGATATAAAAACGCTGCAAATTATTACACGGTTTATCACCAACCTGTATAGATGCCCCTTCTGCGTGGATCACTGTTTTCTGTGGTCAAAACCCTCGAGCTGCCTCCAGGAAAGCCCTAAATGGAGTACTGGAGCTGGCCCGAGATTTATAGTTTCATACGAATGCGCGGGATTCAGTAATTCAATAATTAATAATTACTTGATATTATTCATGAACCATAAGGTAAATAACAAATCGTTGTTTGGAATTTTTTTTCCATGCTCGATTCTGAAGGTTCATTCTTGAAAATAATAAACCAAAATGGATCTCTTCTGGATTTTGTTGATATTATGTACTTTTGCAAGTTGAACGAACGTTGAAGTACTATTGGGTACACAACGGTAAATTATTACGCAACGGTTTATTATACTATCTACGCAGAAGTGGCACCCAGACAGACAAATTATTACACAACGGTTTATTATTTACCTCATGCTTCATGAATAACTACAAATACTTAGTTAATTATTGAATCCCGCGCATTTTTATGAAACTTTAATTCCCGGGCCGGCTCCAGTACTCTATTTAGGGCCTTCCTGAAGGGAACTTGAGGGTATTAACCACAGAAAACAGTGATCCACGCAGAAGGGGTATCTATACAGGTAAATAATCAACTGTTGTGTAAAAATTCAGCGTTTTCGGATTCTACGCACCTTGTGAAACGTAAACCATCAAATTTTGAGGGGAGTACCTTTTTTTTCATGCTTGCTTCCAAAGGTTCCTTATTGAAAATAATAAACCAAAATTTTTAAACTCGAGGAAAGTATGTACTAAAGATATTGGACGGATTGAAAATTCGCAAGTAAGGTGAATTTTTCCGTTTATGCTTGTAGTTAATTTTATGTCAGACATTTATTTTTCCTTCATTTCATATTTCAAATTATATTCAATTAAGGAAATCATGGAAATTCAAAGAATTTTCCTATTTCAATTATTTTCAATACGTTTCCTTGGCTCTTGTGAAGACCAACGATAAATATAGAACTGAAACTACCTAATTAGAAGAAAAATGAAGGTATTAAATTAAATATGCGAACTTAACAACAATCAGAGAATCCGTTTCTCTAATCAGCTCTAATTTCCTCTCCACAGGAAACAGGTAACCTATCCAACTTTTTCCGGTTCTTGAAAAACTCAACTTCTCTGGAGAGACTCATTAATGCACAGTTATTTTTAAAAAAGAAGATTTTTTTCAGTCCAACCGTCTCCCTTTTTTGTATACCTACCTAGCTACAGCATTATTTTATGGACCAGCCCACTTCCACTTAACATTAATTCAACCTCCCCTACCGACCCTTCGCAGACACACAAGCTAGAAATAATGGAACAAAGTTAGGCAGTTTAAATTAGCATATCCTCTCAACTTTCCCCTTGGTAGGCTCTTCATTTTTTGTTCAATAATGAAATCAAAATTATTCAAAAATGAAGGGCTTCTGCGCGATTTATGTGTTAATTTAGTTTTGAGGATGATCGATGATTTGGTTACAATGCAGACCAGCAATACTCGCCGGTAGGGAAATTCTTTGAGTACCAGATAGGTAAATACAGGGATTGAATTTAAGAAATTACCTTTTTTTATGTCTATACCTACCAAATGTCAAAAAGAACGGTAGGGCTGAGTTGACGAATTTTGATTCTGAAGGAAATGCTTCTTTTTTTTTTACTCCCTCAAAAAAATATTTTTTGTGATGGAGGATGTTGTTGTTGTTATTGCTGTTCAGTCATTTTTCCCTGCGCTTTTCGAATGATCATTGAAATGACGAAAATGCTGTCGCTTACCTATTAATGTAAACAAGTGCGATCCTAGGATGTTGCTAGGAGTCGCTCAATTTACCCTATATATTATTTATTAAACGTCGAATCAGGATGAATCAAACTGAATACGATAAAATCCAAGGGAATCTGCGAATCCTGAAAAATGCATCCTGACTCAACTTCAATATTCATTGTGACGAGTTATCAATAAAGCTGGAGACTTAACTTTCAGAAATTGCCGATACAGTCGATTCCGCAGGCATCTGACGGATCGTACCCCAATTGCCAGCTATGCGCCTCCGGACACCCCCCGAGTACAATATTCAATTAGAACACCCTCCACGTTTCAGAGTCACGTCGGATCCCGGCGGCTGAGATCCATCCCCGTTCCAATAACCCTCGTCCACCGAGCGGTCGGCGGCCCACAGCAGTTTTTCTTCTGCCGTCGTGTCCCTTCCAGGATTTATGGCGTATTGATGGCTATTAGTAACTCCGGGGCCGAGGGATGAGCTGCTCGGAATTGCCCTCATTTATATGTCAGCTCTTCCTACGAAACCTTCCACTTCACGGATACTTCGTTTTTTGCTCCCGTTCCTCCCGTTATCCGGTGATGCTCACGGGGATGATATCACAAGGCAGCGTGTGGGAAGGGCAGTATGTGGTTTTTGAACCAACTGGCATCAACATATCGAGATCTCCTGCGCATAAACTATCAATAATAGGTACACAATATTACAAGGTGCCCAAGAAAGATACTGCCAACCACCAGAGATCGTCTCTAACACTACTTATATGTGGAAAAACGTGTACTTAGCAGTTGTTAGCTAATTTTCTAGGATCCATGAACTACCTATCTCAATGACCTCAATATTTTGTTGAACCCACTAGTTTCAGCGAATTTTCAGGGTACACAATTATGGTAAATCGAGACAGAAAGAGGCAATCTATCGTAAAAATCTTTTTTCTAAAGAAAATTAGGTAAAATTAGAGTTTTTGGGGGTCCAAACTCGCTATAAATTTGTGGCAATTTCTTTCCACCTGAACCATAATTAATTTGATTTCCAACAACGTTCAAGCTGTAGAATTGTTCAATTGACCATTCCTTTTCGGTTTATTTGCCAAAAAATATTAAAAACCTATGTTTTTTAAAGAGTGTCTTAGTGACGAAAAAATGGTTCTCTGAGGTACCTTCAACATGTGGTAGGTATATTCGTTATCATCGTGAATCTTCATATATAAGACCTCGAAGTCTGACAGGTATAGGATTGTCGTGGTACCCTCCCAGAACCACTCCTTGTAAACCTGCAAATATTAGATCTCGCAAATAAACACTCAGGAGTGGGGACGAAAGACGCAGGAACACCACCTAGGAACCCAGTGGGGTTCCACACCATCCTCCACTAGCTGGAGGATGGAGGGAGAGAGCCCTCAAGGGATATAAAAACTTGCCTCCTTCGCCTTTCTAGCCATTCTACGCTCTCCTCTAGTCGCTGACTACTCTCTCACACCTCACTCCTCCTCTCTCCTTAAAATCCCTAAAAAGATCCCGTCGCAGTGGTGACATCTGATAGTCACCTTTACTGGTGACATATTAGTGTGGAACCCTCCGGGCAAAACCTCATGCCGACCGTAGTGAATTGTCGCTATACCTATTCACTACAACGATGTTAAGCGTTAAGTACTATATCGCTCATGGACTGGTACATGAAGTGTTCTGGGGCCCTATCCACTAAAAGAGATTGTGAAAAGATATCATCTCTTTTGAAAACTCCCGGGAGAGAGTCTCCCTCGGGAGACTCTCTTCCAGATGTCTCCCGGGTTAGTTTATTTTACTCGACTTACAACTTACCTTTTAGATGAAGAAAAAAAAACGCTGCAAATCCCTGCACAACGGTTTATTATTTTGTACAGAATACCCTTCTGTTACAGATCACAGCTCTCTGTATAGATAACCCGTCTGTATAATAATATATAATATGTACTAGTCTATACAATTATGTTATGTGAATCGCAGACAGCGTTGGCCAATAGAATTGCAGAACCATTTCGGACCATGCCAATGCGCACCATGCCAATTAGACAATTCGAAATGAATTCCAATTCAAATTAATTTGAATTCCGAATTAATTTGAATTCAAATTAATGAATTCCAATTAGAAATCGATTGAATAAATTGATTGATTGATGGAATCGAACGCGTCCCTGGTGACGAGATTGTATACAATTTCATTCACCCTGGTGTCGAAAATGCCTGTCGGTGAAAACTTCGGGGCCTTACTGTGAACGAACGGCTGGACGTACGGTGCTGCGGGTGGTCTTAAACAACTCCCAAGTTCGAGAACTATTTAAAACCGTAAAAAATTCACGTAAAACAAAGGTATAGGCTTTCTGAAAATTTCAGCCCCTAAATAGGTATTTTGAGTTGGACCAACTAGACCCCGAACGGAACCTATAACCCGAATTTCATCAATTTTGTTTCATGGTAACTAAGAAAAGTGGCCCCTACGGCGTACGGCGTACGGCGGACAGACAGAAATATTGTTAGTGCAGTTTTGGATTCTACATACCTTGAAACGTAAACCATCAAATTTTGAGGGGGGGTAAGAATTTTTTTTTTCATGCTCGATTCCAATGGTTCATTATTGAAAATAATAAACCAATCACATGATCAAAATTACCGATGTGGTAGCGGATGAATGAAGGATGATACACGATATCAATACCAAACAAACGAAACATGAGAAATAAATACTATCTCTTTCAAGAAAAGACACCTAATTAGGTGTCTCTTCTGATAGAGATAGAAAATGCCAAGATAGCCACCAACTATTTCTTTTAGAAGTTACTGAATAACCCTGTCATGGATCCTATAAAAATGTATTTTGCCAAAAGAGATAGTTTGACAGAAAAGAGACATCTCTTTCGCCCAGTGAATAGGTACTTATCGGTTAACGGGAGGCCACTCATTTAACGATTTAAAAGTATTTGAATTATTATTTTCTGAATTATTAGTTATCGCTTTCGTTCGTTGTCTGGATGTGTTTTCAGTCAGTGTCGAATGATGGCAAACGTGGAACGTGTGGCAGGCGCTACCAAGTTGGGTAAAGACGCGATTTTTTACAATTCTTTCAAATTTGTTTTACAAAAAAAGCTGAAGGTTGTTTGGGACTTCTGAATAGATTAGTGGAATGCATTGTCAAGCGATCTGGATGCTCGCTAGCGCACGCATCTCAAAAAAGATAAACAATCCCAGAAACTATCCCGTGAATGAGCAGGTTGTTTGGGACTTCTGAATAGATGAGTGGCCTCCCGTTAACCGATAAGTACCCTTATACAAAGTGAAGTAGAACTGAAAGGAAAAACGCTGCAAAGTCCTTGTCACACGGGTTTATTATTCTGTTGGACACACCCACAGAAATGTTGGCTGTTCATTTATTGTTTCTTTCATGTGAAATAATTTAAATAGATATTTATGATTTTAGGGAACCATACACCTAATTTTGGAACCCCACTGGCTAGTGCCTCTTCATGCCGAATCCAGCAATTTTTTGAATGATGATCCGCTAAATCGAGGGCTGACTTCAATTAAATGACCAAATCGACATAATGATGTAACAATAATATAGATTAGCATTCCAGCACGTTCCATGAGAAACCAGTAAACCACTAATCGAATTTCACTTCGGCGTCACCTCGAGATCAGATACGAGAGGAATGCGGAGGAACTGCGTGCCGTGGAGGGTCGAGCCGGTACCAGTGTTAGGTATAGCGGATCCGAGGGAGCAGCGAGGCGGGAAGAGGTTTTGTCATAATGCCGCAAACCCTGTAGTTAAGCGAAGCTTCATCACGCAACCCCTAAGCCTCTTCACAACTATGAGATTGTTGGTAAGCCCACAACGGGAAGAATCTATTTATTTTTCTCCTTTCAGAAAAAAGTCTACGTAGAAGGATCTACACTGCAGGAAAAAATGCCGCGTGAGCCTTTGCCCGTCATATTTAACGATTAGGGAAATCAGGAGATCACCTTGCAATTATGGATGTTTATTAGAATCAATAGGTAACCAGCCTTCATATCATTCTTTTCCTCGATATTTGGTTACTGTTCCTTACATAAATATATACCTAGATATATAGGTACATATTTGACTATGATAGGTAAAATAGGTTCAAGCCCAAAAGCAAGCACGAAAAATTCAATACGGTTCAAGCGCTTTCAGGTAAGTTACTCAGGACCTAAAAGGTTAAAATAATTTTCAATACATAAACGTTAATGTCGGTAAAAAGTCAAACCTAGCTTATAATCACCACAGGAAACAAACTAGGAACCCATTTAGAGGCACACGATTTAAAAGCTCACGGACTTCAGATTTTCGAACTAGGCACAGGTGGTGGAGGGGGGGGGGGGGGGGGGTTTGGAGGCTCCCCGGAATATTAGCGCTCATCATTTCTCCTGTTCCTATCTGAACCGTGGGACGCCTAAATTCGGAATGAACCAACCCAACATCTTGCATTAACATACCTTAGCTTAGATGATACGTTGTTGGAACTTTCAACGGTAAACTCACCTGAAAAGAAATAGACAGTTCATTAATGAAGTTCTTTTAAAGTGAACACCACCAGTTGTTAGAATGTCAAACATCAAACACGGTGTTATCACCGCGGTGGATAAAACCAGGTGAGATTTAAAAAAATAAAATAAAAATTTTTAAAAATTATCTATAACATCCGGCGACCGCCTAAATGTTAACATGAGCCCGAAAAAGGCCGAAATGTTCTCGTGGGAAAAGGTCGAAAATGTTCCCGACCTACCAAAACGTTCCCCTTCAGAAAAAGCCTCAATTTCCCAAGGTACCAAAACGTTCCCAGCGTTCAAAAGAAAGAAATCATTTAATAAAATCAGCAATCTACTTACATACATAGAAAAGTGGGTGTAAACGGTAATAGTCAAAGGTATAAAAAGCACTTTGTTAAAAATAGCCTGTAGCAATGAAATTCAAATCAACAATCAATATAGAATTATTCATTTATGCATGCAGTGATTACTACCTATATGCTGCAGTTCCTGAAGGGCGCTCCTGACAACCTATACGGTTTCGGCATCTTAGAATATTTTCTTCGCTAAAATCAGATAAGTCAGTTTGAGCCTTGCCGAATACGACCATATCACAATTCTTTGGAAGACTTGAGCTTCAAACCGAAGAAATAAATTACACCAATGGGATGAAATGAAGGTACGGGTATTCTGTCTAAATTATTTAATGAGCGACGTTTCCGCCAAAGATATTGGCCCTAGTCATACCAGTTTTAAAAAACGTTGCAAATTATTACACAACGGTTTATTATTTACCTGTATAGATGTCACTTCTGCGTAGATCACTCTTTTCTGTGGTCAATACCCTTGAGCTCCCTCCAGGAAAGCCCTAAATGGAGTATGTACTGGAGCCGACCCGGGAATGAAAGTTTCATACAAATGCGCGGGATTCAATTATTCAGTCATTATTATTTGTAGTTATCCACGAATCATAAGGTGAATAATAAACCGTTGTGTAATAATTTACCAGTATAGATGCCAGTTCTGCGTAGATAGTATAATAAACCGTGGTGTAATAATTTATCAAATAATACTTCAACGTTTTTTCAAGTTGCAAAAGTAGGTACCTATCAACAAAATCCAAATGACCCATCATTTTTCCAATGGAATGATATCACATAACAAACAACTCGACTTCATACAGCCATCCGTGATTATAATCATGTGCTCCCTAGCGATTATATACACCTGGACTGGATTTATACCGTTTGATTCACGATCATGTTGACGAAGGTTTTCGGTGCAAATGAAAGGCTGGTCGTACAATGCTCCGAGTCGTCTCAAAAAATTCTTTAGTTCAAGATCAATTTAAAAACGATAACCTTCTATTGAAAGTTTTCGAGCTACGGCGTTCTGAAAATATCAACACCTACTTTTCACCCCTTAGAGATGACTGACAGTAATGCCGAGCTTCGCGGACCAACTAGACCCCAAACGGGACTTGCAAACCAAATTTTATTAATTTCGGTTCATGGTAACTAGGAAAAGTGCGAAGTACGGCGTACAGCGGACAGACAGAAATTTTTTAATTGCATTTTCGGATTCTACGTACCTTGAAACGTAAACCATCAAATTTTGAGGGGGGGGGGTTAACTTTTTTTTCCATGCTCGATTCCAAAGATTCATTAGGTACTGAAAATAATAAAGCAAAAAAGGATAACGAAATGTATCAACACCTTGGAGGTTTACAGTCTGCCTGTTGGACAATGCTGTAAACCACCAAGAGCCAAAATCTTTGGTGGAAACGTCGCTCATTAAACAATTTAGATTGAATACCGGTTCCCACCTTCATTTCATCCCAGTTGTGGTTTATTATTATCAGCCATCGGAATACATCAAAACTTCATCAAGTTCCTTTTTTGGCTTCCACCACTGACGATACTCACAAACGACATGTGTTGGATGGTCAGTGTAACACTAGACGTGGTAGGCGACCCAGCGCATCTCCTATACCACACCTCGGATTTCAAAAGTCGCTACGGGAGCATTTGGCTAATCGTTATCTTGAGAGGGCAAAGTGAACGGAAACATTATTTACGCGTTCGTCTTTCCATTCCTCGGACTCGACGGGAACATTGAGGCCCCTGCCGCCGACTGATGAAAGGAATATCGAGCAACGAAGTGTATTCCATTGAATGGAGCAACACTGCATCATTGAGTTCGGTGATTGAATGATGTTTAAAGTGCAAATGGTGAGGGGAGGAATGAGCCGTGGTGCAGAATATTACTCAATCAACTCTAGTATTCAGAAGGATTACTGTTTCAACGTGTCATCAGCCAAACCCACGTATTTCTTGTTATTGTACACCTCGGAATCACATAGATTAGCTCGAGGTTCCATTGAACTGAAAATTACCTCTGTAGGTACATAACCTACCGATATAGTTACCCGTTTGATTACCGAGCAGGTGGTAGTAGATGGCCAATCCGACAATATCGTCTTCTGCGGATCACTCACGCGTGAACATGGTTCCAACATGCAACCAACGTCTAGTTTGGCCTTGTTCACGTACTATCAAAATCTTGTTAAGTACAACATGAATTCGTCTCCCCGGCACTTTTATTAGAAGATAGGAATGTCACGATTTTCGGCCACAACTACCAATTTCGTATCCACAGCCTTCAGTTTGGCCTCAAACAATAACTTGGACGGTCATGAAAACAACCGCATTCTCCTTGAAAAGAACTTGTCACTTCTCCAACCTGGAAGGACAACTTCATCTGAATCTAGTTAAACCACCGCATTATCTGATTTTTATCAACAGGGTTTATTTCTTCGTTTTAATGTATCTAAATGCAAAACGGTGAATTTATGTGAAACAAGGAAGTGTCTCAATGTCTATATTTATATCTGTGTTGTTTGTCATCATTCCTAGTTGATGAAGTCATCAGCTACAGTTTGTGACAGAGTGTGAGAAGAGTGACGGTGGACCCTCGACAGTCCCCCTTCTAGACCAGCGGGATTATCACCAGTTAAGAAGGGATATCGATTAGGTTTAGCCTGATCGCCCCCGTCTTCACTGGAAATACAAACGAGTCGAGAACTGCCACCTCACTCCTCCCCACATGGAATACTTCTGGGGAGCGGAAGTATGAGAGGGAAAAGGGGGGTTGAAAAGCAGTATGAAGTTCTGATTGAGGAAAGGACATCTGAACAACTTCAAGGTGTCTAACCTCCATCTTAATGGGTGCTACCTCTATGATATTTACTGGAGGAGAACAAAGCTCCTACATACGAGTATTGGCGGAGAAAAAAAAAATGTTGTCAGAGGTTGTTCCCAGTGAACTGTGATCATCTTGGGCAACCTCTGGGTGATCAACTTCCATCGTTAGGATTGAAAAACTACTGGGACTGGCAAATTGGGACACGGCATTAATCGCCTTCAACTGAGCTCAATACATTTTAATTATAATGAGCTCTAAAGGGGGAACGGGAGTGGTTCCCCCCATAGATGTATGCAATATAAAAGGAACAGGATGCATTATAAAAGCCAATAGATGTATGCATTATAAAAGGAACAGGATGTTTGTACAGGAATCCTTCTGGAAACCTTGGGTCTTATCCTTCTGGTAAGCTCTCAAAAAGTGGATGGAGTATGGTTAATTACTCAGAGCACACTACCAAACCATGCTCTGCTACTATGTGACAGAGTGAGGAGGAGAGTGACGGTGGACCCTCGACAGTCCCCCTTCTAGACCAGCGAGACTATCACCAGTTAAGAAGGGATGTCGATTAGGTTTAGCCTGATCACCCCCGTCTTCACTCAAAAAACAAACGACTCGAGAACTGCCACCGTCACAAGTTTCAAACCGAATGTAAAATAAGTAGGTACGTACCTAACCTATAAAAATACAGTCCACCCAGTGATAGACTTCAAATTTGGGTTCTAAGAAACTGGTCTTCAAAATCACTAAATCGTATTTTAGACTAGTTTCCCACTTGATGTAGCCTGCTGAATTTGATAGTTTAATTTAGTCAAGGAATGAGAAGGTTATGAATGTCTCTTGCCCTTATCTGCTTCTCAGCGATATAGTTTGATGAGTTCCCTTTCCTGGTTTTCATAGCTAACTGGAAACTTGTCTAAAACCAAAACCATGGTTTACACGACAACCCTACTACCGAGTTTAGACGAGTTTCCCACCCCCTGCAATAAAAGCTGTGATCACGTTGAACCGTTCAGACCACTGACAATTTCTTTGTAGCAACTAACAGCCTAGTACGTGATGGTTCATGCCAAACAAATGTAATATTATCAACGAAATGTGAAAAGTATGCTACTTATAATATATCTTACAGATGAAGTTGGACAGTAACGTACCCCACGACCTGAAGGGAAATAATATGCAGAACAGGGTAGGGAGGGGGGGGGGGGTGCTATCGGGGGAGGCAACAACACAGACTGCCCGTACGTGTTATATCAACGTCTCTTCCCGAGCATCTTCGCTTCACCCTCAGTGTAATCAAACATCACTCCGCCCCATGAATTATTTTACCATAACGCAGTTACATGCACCCGGTGTCAGTAGGGGATCGTAAGATTGAGGCGAACACGATCATCATAATGCTTACGCATTCATACGCAGCGGCGATCATACAGATGATCACGCGATTGATTACACAGAATTTCATTTGTGTTTACCTGAACTTGACCTTAAATATCAATCTAGAAGCAACATAGGGATCTAATCGCGAAAATTCCAGAATAATGATTCCTTGCTGCATCTACTCCTGTATATGGATTTATAAATATTTTCTATAGTTTAATTTATATAAAACATACCGCTCTTCCAGACCACAGTTGAACACCCTGAATTAGTAGGGCGGTTCTAAATGAATAATTACGATTCTAAATAAACAGCGACGCTTATCGTGTTTTTTTTTCTTCATTCTACAACGAACCCCGGTTCAATTCCTTCTCTGAGTTATTGCTCTTTCCCTTTATTTTTATTACAACATATCCTTATACTTTAATATTGTGGATTTGCGCAAAGTGTGAAGAGAAGTTCAAGTTTAGAGCATTACTTTTAACGCACAGCAATGAAAGCTGTTTTATTAGAAGTGAAGTAGTGAATAATAAGAATGTCACAGTTTTTACGAAAACCTACGTACTAGGGAGGACCTCCGGAATACGGAGAGATAGACGACCTTGAAGAGGATCCAATTAGTAAATAATTAAAAGCAACAGGTTTTCGATTAAATTTTATTTTTTAAAAATTTCAATATTGTAAAAAATTGCACCCAATTATTATTCAATGTCTTAATGAATAATAAAAACGTTTTATTAATCAAAAAATTAATTACTGTTGGTTTGTTATTGCTCTGTTAAATTGATGAATCGCTCTTGCATAATGGAACAAATTTGGGAAGAAGATGCTAATATGCCATATGTCAGGATACCCTTCAGGGATTCTGAAAATACCGCTGCTGGTAGTGATATGGGGAGTTAAGCTGACCGCCATTTCATTCCCAAGTAAATTACGTAAATAACTGCGAAAAGACGTTTCAGTTAAACGTAACAGCCGAGTTATCATGGGGTAGAACAACTTTAAATCTGTTCCCCTGTAAAATTCAAAAAAGTGACATATTATGATTATCTTGCCATCTGACGATACGAATGAGTGTGCAAAACTTCAGCTCTTAAAACCCTCTCTAACATAAATCTTAAAACTCTCTCCCCACACCAACCCACCTGTAAATGGCGGCATATGGTGGGTGGGGGGACGAACAATTGTACAAAAGGCAATTCCATGGAACATTACGAATGTGTGTGCCAAATTTCAGCTCTTAAAACCCTCTCTAAGCTAGTCCTAATTACTGCCTCCCCAAAAAATGGGAGAGGCAAATGATTGTAGGGAGGGCGAACTGCTCTATAGGCATTTCTTTGAAGTGCAAAATTTCAGCTCGATCAGTTATGTCTCTGAGGCTATAGCCTTGTCAAAGAAGAAGAAGAACATGAAGTAGAAAAACAGCTGCCGTGATCCTCCCAGACCATCATACCTTGTATACCATAAGATTGTTCAAGCTAATGAACGCAACGGGTGAGGTGGCCTACATGACCTCAGGCGCATAGGCTCACTCGCTCCCCACTAGTCCTACTGGACTGGAGGAGAGTGGAATGGGCACTATAAATACGCGCCGGCTACACCTGTCACCTCATTCTACGCTCTCCTTAAGTCGCCAACTTATCTCTCTCCCTCCTCCCTCCTCTCATGCCTCCTTACCTCTTCTCACAAAAGATCCCAGACTGGTGGAACCAGCATTGGTGATAACCAGCATTGGTGGAACCACTGGGCAAACTCCCTCTAGTACCTTTAGTGGTGGTAACCTCCCTGGCAGCAATAGGTGATAACCTCCCTGGCTGTTATAGGTGTAACCTTTTAGGTGCTAGATCCAGCAACCTTCTTCCTCCATTCTCACTCACCTCTCCTCGCCACACCTCACCTCGCCTCTTAACCTAGCCAGGGAGGACCCCAGGGGGCTAAGCTACGGGAGGGGGGGGGGGGGGAGTACTTGTTCTGTCGTGTAAACAGGGTTGCTGGTCGCTTCGAGTTTTGCGGTTTTCTTGGCGGGCGGGACACTTCCGTGTCCCTAGGTGATTGTTGTACCTAATATGGGACTCATATTACGTAGGAATAGATGTCCTTCCAGCTCTTGCTCACGTTTTATTAAGGCAATTAACAACTACTACTTAGATACTTATATAGTTACGCATTATTCTAAAGTACATAATTCAAGTTACAAATACTGGGATGGGGATTAGCACCTAGCAAATGAGGAGGAATCCATTCAATCCGAACCTGAAAATGAATTTTCACGACAGTTTTCTAAGAACACTGGCATTAAAATTTACTACCCAATTAGATTCTACACTACTACACCATATTTTGAATATAATGTACGAAGTTACTGAACGCAAGATGATTGATACATTTTTCCTGTGTGATTCCCTGGGAGGCACAGGGTGTAGTGAGGCAGATGAGGATCTAACCTCATAAATAATTGCTAGAGGATGGGTCTGGATGAGCATGTGAATAGGACTAAGGTGAACTCGTAGGTTGAAGGCCGAAATGTATAATGTATAACAGCAACCCCTTTCAATCACCTGCCCGCCCGCAACGGCTAAACGTCAATCACCCGTCAAACGTGACAAACAACGCAGTTCGGAGGCAACGCGGCGTATCCACCGAACAATATCAATGATTGAAGGAACGCAGAAAATTAAATCAGCGAGAGATAACGCGCCTATTTCCTGTAAGCCCGCAAGCCCGCAACTGCCCAGAGGTGTGGGGAATGTATGGAACATTCATGAGCGAATCCTCTTATCAGTTTGCTTAAAAAACTTTCACCCTGACCTTCGAGTTAGGTACTTACTGCGTGAGTCAACGAATAAGGCAAATGAGGAGCGGTGATGCAAAATACGACTAGTGCAAAATCGCAAAATTTGCCATTCTGGAGATATATAGTGTTTTACAAAACGCGCTACAATTAATTTCTAACACCTGCTGGTGGGAACTGTTTGCTAGAGATCGACGATGTAGGATTAGGAAGGTACTTGGTGTCTAGTACCTACTAGATACAAAGACAAATCTTTGGGCTATTTTGATTTATGAACGGCCCGGAATAGGGGTCGGTCATTTCATGAGATCAACATAAATATATTACGGTGCGAGGAAGCACACTACTTTCATTTCTCAAATTCAGGCGATAAGATGGCTGAGTGTAGTAACTGAGTAGTAGTACTCGTAGCTTGTGGGTCGCAATTCTTGAAGAGATCTATAACTGTAGCGTGAAGTTTCGTACTATATATTTACATTACTGGGTACGCGAGTTATTTTTGAGAACATAAAAACAATGTGCGACTTAATACCCACCCCGACTTCAAAAGGTCACTTCCTTACTTTCTACAGTGATCTCAGTGCCATTGGCTCGATGATGTTGATTCAAATTCGTGTTATTCATGAACACTTCATTAAGATCATGAAATTTATTGAGAAACGCTGCAAATCACTAAAAACGGGAAATGTCCTGAAAACGGTGATTGCAGTACTTCGCTGTCACCCTACGGTCTGGGTAAGGACAAGAAGTGAGCAGGTCCCAAGCAGGTACCTCCTACATTTTGGTCACAAAGTTCCTTCAAGAATTTTGGGGAAAATGTTGCATGTAATTAAGTACTAAAACGTTCATGCACCAAAACTTTTGGGCCCATTGCAACTTTTATAACAGGTATTCGCTGAACTGGAGACCAAATTACGCCGAAAACGCGAACAAAAGGATCATTTTGAAGATCAACGATTTTCAAATAAAAAAGTGAGTCAAATTTGAGTTTTGGGGGCCGCCAAATTGGCAAAATGGCTAAAATCACAATAAATTGATTCAACTCATCAACACTGTTATAAAATGGTACAAGAACGATTAATTTAATTTTGAGAGAAAAAAGTTCGCCAAAACGGGGTTGATTAAAGTGGGTCAAATTTGAGTTATCGCGTGTCAAGCGTATAATTGTTGAAAACTGAATTGTTTTAGGATGCAACTTTGAAAATTTGCTCATTTGGTCATGCTGCACGACTAGAAATGTTTTCGTTATTACAGTGGAAAAATCATTATGGTGACCGCGTCAGGGTCAAACTGCGCACGCTTTCACCCAGAGGGCGAAATGTAGGTCTCACAATACGTTCAATTTGACTGTAGGCGTAATAAATTGAAACTTTCATTGAAACAATACGCAAGCTGCCCTCGTTAAACAATGTGCCTTATTCCCGGTAGGTTACCAAGGGAGTGGTAGATTAAAAAAGTTCAAAAAGAACATGTGAGAGAACGTACGTAACGCTGAAGGGGAGGGAGATTACGGGCGGTGAAATATAGGTTTCAAAGAGTCCGTATTTTTTTGTTCTCCCTCCACGAAGCGAGGCGGTTCCAGGGGTTTAGGTTTAGAGGCCCAGCCAGCACGTTTTGTAGCCCCCCCCCCCCCCTGCGCGAGGGAAAAGTTGAAAAAACTAAAAAGGAAAAACAAAAAAAGGTACCCATCGGGCTCCAGTGTAAAAGGAGTTGCTCCCTCACTAATCGGACAGGTTGACCGGAGAAAGGGTTAAAAACTCCGTAGGCCGTAAAGCTGAAACGGTTCCACGCTTTCCGTAAAGTGATATGTGAGAGGGAAATATCCACGTAGAAACTGACTGAAGCGACATGGAAAAGAATATTTTGAAGTAAGAGCTTGGGTTTATAGACGTTTTGCTCCCTGAATATCAGGAGGCTATTTTACAACCTTTGGAGGGAGCCATTAGCACTTTGACGATGAAAACGGTTGGCAAAATCTTAGTAAAGACGAACGATATGTGAGGTCTGCATACCTACAGCGTTCTAGTAAACAACCACGAACGCTGCTCCGCTGTTCCGGAATCTCACTGGAACTTGAGATTTACGCAATCTCAGTCCATGTAACTTTTCCACTTACGTAGTCCCTTAAGAACGACACTTAAGGTTGCGCAAATTCTATAGTAAGAACATAACCACCACCATTCCACTTACAAACTTCATTAACAACAGAAGAACAATATGTACTGATAGCCGAAGGTTTTACGATGATAATTATTACTGTATTGATACAAAGGGTAAATAAACATGTCTTTGTGCTGCAACAATGTTTTTGTTCGATATGAATTTTCCGGCCGCTTGGCGATTCATATCATGAATAATTTACATAGTGCTCATTCGTTTTCAAGTCTATTTTAGTCTCACCTAAATCACTAACCACCCTGTTCTTCCCTGCAGCGTAAAGGCACATAGTATCGACCTCTGCATATTATCTGCAATCCTTGAGCAGTGCTGAAATATTACTCAAGCGGCCAGTGGCCAACGTTGAAGTTTTGGATCAACATCTGACGGCTCTGAAATCGTAACACAGAGATCGTTGAATCGTTGAATTATACAGGAGGCCATCGAGTTTTTCAGAGATATTTGACTAATAATGACCAGTCGCTAGTAAATACTGGGGAGGGGCATTAAGAATCCCGTAATCGTTTCGCCAAACTGTAACAAAAACGATTACTTTTCGTTCAGGTAGAAGTTCTTGTATACTAAGGTGTTTAGAGGTGACGTGTACAGGTAACGTATTTAGGTAAAGGAAATTCTTGTATACTTAAGTGTTAGGTACATTAATTTAAATGTTAGCAAAACACAGGCTGTAATGGATGAGGGGTTCAACTACGCCGCCCATACAGCGTAATTTCCCCCTCTCCATCCTCTAGAAAGGTAGGGAGGCAGTGTGACAGCTGCCCCCGGAGACAATTGGTTAGATTATAACGCGTTGCCTCCAGGAGTTGATGATTCGTTTCCGCGAATCAACCGCCCCTTCAGCCGCGTGTCAAAAAGATCGGGAAGTCCATCCAAGATGGACGGGATTCCCATATACCGTCACAAGGCAAGCCAAAGTTTCATACGGAAGTTTTTTCTTGAAAAGTTCAAATTACCTACATACGTCACCGAATCATTGCACAGCATGGTGGTATCTACGACGACACCTGGTTAAACCACCCATCTGGCAAACAGGCACAACCTTTATGAATCTCTTCGCAACGAAAACGGAAAAAGCAATTGAGACATCCGGAATTGACAAAGGGATGTTTCCCTACGTGACAGTTTTCCATAAAACGGGAGTACGTTTTACCATTTCTCGACAAAATGGAAATACGTTCAACGACACTCCCACCCCAATCCACTACCGTGACCGTCACCTCGTCATCCCAACCAGTCATGAAATACACCGCCCCACCCTTTTAAAAATATTCACCATTAAGAACCTTCCCTGAAGGGATTTATTTACTTCTGAATTATTTATGAGACGTCGACTGTAGTTAGAGATATAAGGTTATCAAATCGAGAAGAAGAAAATGGACAAGCATTCTATGAAGAAACATTTCGATCGCAACGCGAGGATACGACTTGAAATTTAATCATAAACATGCAACGCGTTTTGAAATTATTTTTCCGTTAGCTCACCCCATTAGAGAGTATAATAAAACTCGGTACGAAGGAAGAAGGAAGCCTTTTGACAGCGACTTATGTTCTTACTTCACGCATTAAATGTTTTAATTAGTTCTTGGTTTGCGTCCATTTTGATCAATTAGCAGGTAACGGGGATACCGGTTTTGGTTTACTATTTTCAATAATGAACCTACGGCATCGAGGATGGAATAACGATATACTTCAATCCACCTCAAAATTTGTTGGGTTTTGCATTCAAGGTAGGTAAGTAGAATCCAAAATGGATAAAATTCCCATCCGTGCGCCGTAAGCAGAACATTGCACTTTCCTTAGTTACGAGAACCAGAATTAATTAAATTCGTTTGCAGGTCCCGTTTGGGATCTAGTTGATCCGCGAAGCTCGGCGTTACTGTCAGTGATCTCTAAGGGGTGAAAAATAGGGGTTGAAATGTTCAGAACGCTCGCCGTAGCTCGACCATTTTCAATGGAAGAGTGTTTTTGTTACGTTTTTAAACTGATCTTGAATTGAACAGTTTTTTGAGACCACCCGAAGCATTGTACGTCCAGCCGTTTGGTTGCAACGAAAACCTTTGTAAATGAAACGGCATAAATCTGGTCCAGATATCACTGCTAGGGAACATCTGATTATAATCACGGATGGCTGTATGAAGTCGAGGTGGTTGCTCTGTGATATTATTTAATGATAACTTATGCAACTTGAACAAACGTTATGCTTCATGAATAACAACAAATAATAAATTAATGATTGAATGATTGAATCCTGCGCATTTTTATGGAACTGTACCTAATCCCTCGGCTGGCTCTGGTACTCTACTTAGGGCTTTCCTGGGGGGAGTTCGAGGGGAGGTATTGGCCACAGAAAACCGTGATGTATACAGAAGGGGCATCTTTACAGATTAATAATGAACCGTTGTGTAATAATTTGCAGCTTTTTTTACGTTTTAGTGCTTGTGAGTGTTTTACGTGTGTATGAGCTTGTGAGGTATCGTTTTCCATGTTTTTTTTGGGGCGAGAAAACAGAACATGAAGTTGATTTTGACCAGTGAGTGAAGAATTGAGGTTTTAAGGAACGTTCAGCTCCCAACATTCATTGTTTATGAGTCAAAAACCTGGGAAATTGTCCGAAATCACCATAAATTTGTATAATAACGCTAGAATTAGTATCAACAGGTGAATCAAGACAATTAAATGGCACTATCAATTATCAAAGATAAGCTGTTAAAATAAAATAAAAATAGGAGCATAATTAGTAATTTTGGGGGCCAAAACTGGTGGAAACCATGAATGAAACTAACTGAACAGCCAACATTTATTTAGGTATGTCCAGTAGAATAATAAACCCATGTGACAAGGACTTTGCAGGTTTTTAAATTGATTCCGAATTTTAGGATTTTTTCGTATCATACATTGTACAGCCGTTGGTTCGCAGTCCCTCCAGTTTGAACCAAAAGCTTCGTCAAAATGAGTGTCGATCATACGGTATGTACATAACTGCAGCCCAGATACCATTGCCAGGGAAACAATCACGCAGGGCTTTATGAAATCGAGTTTGTTCTTCCGTGATATTATTAAATTTTGAATAGGAGATGGTTATTTTAGATTTTGTTGATAGGTACTTTCTATTACCACCAATTTGTGGGTAGGCACAAATGTTTTGTTTACGGCCAAACGAATCATCCGAATTAGGTGAAACTTTTGAAATATGTCGAGGATCCTACTCAGGTTCAGCCGTCATCAGAATTTCCAAAATGACGGGGTGAGGGGTTCGGTATTGGTGCAAATCTAGATTTGTTTATTTTGCGGAATGTATTTTTTCTCCCTGTAGTATACCATATTTCTGTTTCTGTTCACTGAATAAAACGATTTTCTTCTTCTTCTTCTTCTTCTTCGTGGGGCGAAAATGGCGCGTAACAGGAGATGGGGGCAGTGGAAAAATTCATATAGTTTATGCAATAGTAATTTATTGCCGAACGTTAGAGAGCTTATACTTCGACTCAGGTGGCATTTCGTAGATTTAAGGCTTTTGGAGGAAGCACGAGGGTAGCACTGACCACATAAAACAGTGATGTACCTACGTAGTTAGTGTATTTTTCTTAATCGTTATGTACAAATCTGTTTTAATTTCCTCATAATTCAACCGCAGGATGCCTACATGGATGTAACGCCAGGAATTCGCAAGGCAGCGGCGAAGGAGGACTGGCGAGACCGCCGATACCAGCTGCCAAGGGCGTTCCAGCTGTCTCGAGAGGTTCATCCGGGAGCAGGCTATCAATAAAAGCGATCCGCGGCTGAGGCGACGTGGCTTGTCAGAGAATTACGAGATATTCAGCGAGGAAAGGAGATGACCCAGTTTTGAAAGACATCGAGAGAGAAACATGATAATAGGGGTACCTAATTCCTGATCCGGCATATCAGAAGAGCGGTACTACCTTTACCTACTTAGGTAGGTGGCCTCTATATATACATAGGAACATACTCAATAATCTATGTTTCAATAGGAGTCAACCAATATTTTGTCATCATTTTCTTGTATCCAGTATACGGTAGGAGATCAATCATATCCATCTCTTAACATTACTCGTATCTGCACCGCTATTATCACCGCATGATACATCATACAAGATTCTCACTCTACAGATTATTAGATAACATCATAATTCAAATCAATGTCTAAGAAAAGCACTGGTTGTTTTTACAGTCAACGTGCAATATCAAACGAGTGTTTTTCAATGGAGCGGATATTTTTTCTCGCGGAGTATTATTTTTTCTCCCGAATCCCCCTCCAAATTTCATATCCTTTTCCGTCGGCAGATTGCTTCCTTCTGCTCCCACAGCCACCTGTGCTTCTATGACTCCCACACGTGCCACCCTCTGACGCCAGCGCCAGTGGTGGATGAATTTTTCATTTTTCATCAACTTGTAGGCAGGTAGGTACTCACGGTAACCGTTGCAGCCGTCCTACATGGATTTCAAGCGTTTTTTCGTTCGCTTATTGAATGAGGTCAAAAACACGAATTGGGAAACAACTTTATGAACGAATTCTCGAAGCGACATACTTCGACCTAGGTCTACATAGCTACGAGTATTCTGAGGCTATTACTAATAAAAAGGCTGTAGATAGAAGATAACCTATGCTTGAAATAATAAACGGTTTCAGAAGAATTGCAGCGTTTTTTTGTTTTGAGATATTTTTGGTTTCCACAGAAAGAAGGTCATTATGGATAAACTCTTTCTCCCTACTGCAGTCTATGAATGACCTGGAACTTGATATATTTGAGGAACTCATAGTCCAGTCAGTTAGTCATTTCTCAACAGCCATCTATGTCTGAGCACGAATTAAATATCAATAAAAGGAAGTCTGATTGTGAAAGACACTGGACCATCTCGGGATAAACCTTAAGCTTACTCCAGGTCCTTAAGCCTGTCAAGTCCTATCAATAGTAAATTGATATGGTCATCTCAAGGTTATAGTCATGTTAAACCTAACATAGATCTGAAATGAAGGGCCGTGGAAGAATTGGCAGCTTTTGGATTCATTTTAGTTTTAATAATGAACCTTTGGTATTGATGGGGGGGGGGGGGGGAGACTAACGCCTCCTCAAATTTTATGGTTTGCTTTTCAAGGTACGTAGAATCCGAAAATGGAATAAAAAACACTGCAAATTACTATCCAACGGTTTATTATTTTCGAATTGGGGAAGAATCTGCGTTGTAATAATTTTCACTGTTTTAGAATCTTGCTCGTTAATGTATGCAATGCTCCCAAAATACCTGAGTTAGTATTTTATGGATTGGACTGTTTGCAAGTTGAGTTGAATGAGAAAGAACCACCCCCGAGCCGTTCAACGGATATTAATCTTTGGAGTGACAGTATCTATATCAATAAATCATGCGACGCCAAGGAAGTGGGGTAAGGTCATTTGTTACTTTCCGCCTAGTAAACAATATCAAAAGGATGTTTTTCTTTTTCACATTGTTCCGTCCTGTGGGATGCGCGAGAGTACAGTGGACGGTTCTCAAGAAAACTTCCCCCATTGTTTCACCCGTGAAATAAACGGTAGGAGCCTTTTGGGATATGTGAGATGAAACTACTTGAACGGGAATTTATCAACTCCAAGCCACCGCTTAGGTGGTGGTAAAAATGCTTTATGGTGGTTTTCCTTATGATGTATTGGTATGGACATTATATTGATGTGAGGAAGAGACGGAGGGCTACACTTATACCTACTCTCTATACTGCAGAACCAGTGTGAAACGGGGTATGCGCAAGGGCCACAAAAGCGGCTTACATTATTTTTAATGAATAGTGATGAATAGTGATCTACGCAGAAGGGGCATCTATACAAGTGAATAATAAACCGTTGTGTAATAATTTGCACCTTTTTTTTACTACATTTTCTACGTACTTTGAAACGGAAACCATCAAATTTTGAATGGGGGTTAATTTTCCGAAGTTCATTATTACTTATTGAAAATAATAAACCAAAACGGTGTGATACCGGAAACTGTCTATTTTGCAATGTTTCCAGGGAAATAATCCAACCCAAGTGAAGGTGATTTCGGGTGCAGTTAATTCTGGTATTGAGGATATTGCTGCCTACTGTTAGTTGTGGATGAAGATTATTGGCTGAGGAGATTAGCAGGCTTTATCGGGTTCTGGTCAGTGCCTGACAGTGGGATGGTATGGTAGTGGTGAGGGGATGGAGGGGGGAGGTTACGCCGTGAAGCGGGAATACGATGGATATTGCGGGGATATCCGCCTGGTGGAAAGGCTTAGAGGTTTCCAAGGCTTAAGTGGCCGATGACTTCGGAAGTCAGAACTACCAGTTACCTATTACTCTCAGTTGCTCCTCTAAAAGCCCGGGAAATCGGTAGAGATGAAAAGGGGATTCGTAATTCCAAATGGGGTGGATGCTGGATGGGGGTATTGAGGACCCTTGATAGGACGGTCATAATTTGCTTCGATGGGCCCTGCTTACAGTAGAAGGGATTGGGCTTATTGAAAACTGCTCGGGAGTTTATTAAGTATACTTGAACAAATGTGACGAATTTCGGAGCACACAAGTAACAAGGCCGTAGCTGAGGCCTTCCTCGTACATAAACTTCTGATGCTATTTGATATGGTAGAAAAATTCTGCTTTTCTCCAAAAGCCTGGGTTTAATTTATTGAAATAAACACCCATGACAGTACAACACCCAAAGATTTGTGTCCTCTGCAGTACAACACAAACTTAAGGCTCATTCAGCGGATAGAGGTACCTTGTCATTACAAGGGGTCTTAACTAGGTTACTAAGGAGGCTTTACGTCACACAACAAAATTGTAGGTTGGAAGAGAGATAAATCATCCTCAGTGTGCCCTTCTTAATGTAGGTACTATCGTTTAACGTTTTAAAACCGGTAGGTCTTCGCAAAAGCATGTACAGACCAACAGCCCACAAACGTATTTATACTAATTCACGTAAACCAAATTTTTAACACTCGAAAAAGTGGAACTATAATTGATCAATTACCTACTAAACTTCTAAATTTTTCTAAACCTTTGCAGTTCGAAATATGACGTTGTAAATAACATTTTGTCCTTTCCCTCTATTCCAACTTTTACCTATATGTTGATGTTGAGGAACCTAATCACGCAAGCACGCAGAATACGACAAACCATTAATTTCGATTGCCGTTATCATTATACCTACGTGAACTTTTTCGCGATAATTATTATACCGATTTGATAAAATACCAGTAGTATCGCAAGCCCCCTTATCATGAGTCGCGAAGTCTGGTTGTCACGAAACACGCTATTTTATTGTTTGTTGTTAGCCATAATCCGACGAACGGTAGGTAGAACTTGGCATGCAACTTGGAAGAGGAACGTTTTGAACAAAAAATTATTGTCACACATAGGAGCTCTTCTAAAAATAGTTTTTTCGACAAATTTTGATCACAGTTAGATGAACGGCTTGTTTCGATAGGAGAAAAAGCACGGACAACCAAAAATGATAAATCGGATGAGGGGAAAGTTAAAAATAGGATTATCAATTATTTTTGAACTTCCATAATTCATAAGGAGTAGGTAAATGTATTGAACATGAACGAGTACTTTTACTGGCACCTAGTATTCGACTACTTCCTTTTAACACCTATTATCACACATTCGATTACCAGACAAAAAGCGCGTAAAATAAATACATATAATTGGGTAGTAAATATTTTCACCTTAGATGACCATAGTAGGCAGGTACTCAGAAGAGGAACAAGTTTCAACAATTCGGACATCAACAGCTGATGTCCATTTGTCTAGTATAGGTAGTCGAATTATTGAACAATCGAATAGGTGACACTGGAAGAACTTACAAGACACTGACGTGGTTCAAAACAACATCATTCTAAATTAATATTGATAGGTACCTCCAGAAATATACCGTGAACAAGTCAACGAGAGGAACCTTTCTGGTGATTGTAATATTCATAATTATTCACATTTTTACAATCAGTAGTTGTCCATCACTCCGTCGGCGTCGGCTTGAATAAGCTGGATTTCCTGGAAAATGTCTGCCTTCAATGCCTCCAAATGCCAGTGTCAGTTTTTGAAGACATCATCCTCGAGCCAAACCCAGAAGACGAAAAAGCCACTTACTGTAATGGACTTTCCTCAAAACATCCATCGAATACCCGGCAATGTGCACTGTACCGTCTAGTTGAAACCACACAATGGGTAAGGTTAAACTCGTTCAGGATTGGTCCCAATAAGTTCTGCAACCTGCCCATGTACCGATCAGATGTTCCAAGGGAAGTCATGTGCTCAATCTCTGGTCTTAACTCCTTTATGAGTTCTTCCTCTGGAGCTATTTCAGGGCTGAAGTCGACAACCACAGAATCAACTGAAAACGGCCATTCGCAACGAATCCAGCTCAGTTGGACAGACAGACAGAGATCGAAAACTACTAATTGAAACTTAAGGATTGCATTGATAAAAGGATTGGTATTAAACCGATATATATGTATATTACTGATATCCAGTATAAATCCTCAAGGTTCACAGAACAACTGAGCGTCAATTATACAACATGTACCTATCAAGTTACCTTATAACTCGTTTGTTTTGTTTTTTGTGTGTGTTTTTTATGCCTCTTGAAATGGTAAAGGATGTATTGCATCACCCCGTATTACAAAAATATACTATCTGTATATTTTCTTCCGACCAGGGTTGGCTTACAGGCTGAACACTCTTGTGGTCCCAAGCTACGTACCTACAGAAGGAAAAAAACCAATTGTGTTGTAAAATACCAAAGAAGCTTATATTACGAGAAAAAACTCAGTTCAATCGGCCTGGTAGTCAGCGATATGGGAGAAATTGAATGTTATAAAATATTTCCAAGAGGGGCCTAGCAGCCAGAGGCGAGAGTTTTGTAGCGCAACTTGGCTCTAGCGGTCGTAAACTTTACATGCGCTGCAGGCACGCGAGAACACGATTAGGGTTGGAGAGCTACACAAACTTGCCGTATCCAAACCAGGCTTAACTTCCGTAAACAACAAGTATAAGTTCGGGTTGACGAACGGAAGACTGAAGCTCGGAAGCGTGAGCAATGGAATTTACAATGACCATGTACAGCATAACCTCCTGTCAACTTAGCCCCTTTTGATGGAACCTACGAATTCATGATAACGTTAGAAGTGCCCTTATCTCCCACAACCGCTATGGGACAGTCGTCAGATGTTATAGCAAAACTGTTGCGATACCTAATATTGTAAGCGAAAAATAACACGTAGGATTGGAACAATGAGTCCTTCAAGGTGTCTTGACAAAATCGTGTAGCTAGGCATGAAATGTTAGAAGTTTCAAACTTTGTGTATCGTCTTGTACTTCATGATAATAATATTAATAATAATTTTATGCTGCTTCTTCTATATCACCATAATAATAATTATTTACTTATTGATCTTCATTTCACTGTACCTACCTTGTAAATAATAATATTATAATAACATAATAAATAGGTATATTTCTTGGTATAAGTAGGTACATTTCACTTTCGCAGAAAACAGGTTTAAAATTTCTAGGATTGCGCTAGTAAGCATCAGGTGATAATGCGCTCTAGCGCAGCTCATGGGTTGCTCTAAAACTGAAAACATTGTATGCTTTGAAGGGTACGTAGAAAAGGTTCGGGAGTCAAAAGTCCGATAAATATATTAGCACTTGGTGCTTAAGCTTTTTTTTGCAAAACGCGTGAAGCTTGAAATAGCTGCTTTTTTCAAAATGGCAGGGCTAAATATTATTATTAAAATTTAATAAGTATCTTTTTGAAAGAGAAAAGGTCGACAGTTGCTATAGTCTATAGAATTTCTACAGTGTGCAGGTATTTCCATAGACATAGAATTACACTGATGACACCCACCGGTAAGGGAAGGGCAATGCAATAGCCCGCACACCGGTCTAAGATGGGCTATTGCCCTGTGCTCGCTTGTTCGTCAAGTGTGATTTGAAGTGCCACTTAATTCATCCCCGGGTACTTACTGATTTGGTCGACGCAAGATACCTCCGACTCCAGACCATGATTTCCTTTGGTCTGTTCCTCCGCAGTCCGGTCAGGATCGGCTGAACCGATGAGTATTTGTTCTCGCGAAATTACTGTCCCAAGATCCAATTAAATATATGAGTATTGTGGTGGATGCGTAGGTGAGGGGCGAGGTAGGAAGAGGTAGAGGACCTAACGCCCCTGGTTACCACCTATAAGGTGTCCACCACTAAGGCGTCAGGAGGAAGTGTGCCCAGTGGTTAACACCACCCTGGGATCTTTTTGGAAAGCATGGAAGTGTGCCCAGTGGTTACCACCTATAATAGGGTTAACACCGTTCTGGGATCTTTTAGAGAAAGGAGAGAGGAGGAGCGAGGTGAGAGATAAGTCATCGACTAGAGGAGAGTGTAGAATGAGTTGGAAGGCGAAGGAGCCGAGTTCTTATAGTCCCTGGGACTATCTCCCTCCATCCTCCATACTAGTGGAGGATGGTGGGGATCCCCTCCAGCTCTCTGGGGCCTCCTGCGTCTGCCACTTCATTCCCTGGTTTATTTGTGAGATCTTAATAATAAGGAGTGATGTTCTGGGAGGAGATCAGGACAAGTATTAATATAAGATGTATGGACGACACCCCACTGCCAGTTCTTGTTCACATTGATGCTAAATGCCTTCCTATTTGGTAATTTTGCGCCAATTATCATTAAATTGCATGAGCAGTTAGTCGGTCATAGATGGAAATGTTAGTATATACCTACATCTGACTTCTACACTAGGCAGTTGCCTTGGCTAGCACCCTTGGTTTTCGAAAATCTACCACCAGAAATTAAAACAACAACTAATTCTGTAGCCGTATTCAAAAACGCTGCAAATCCCTGCACAACGGTTTATAATTTTGTACAGAATACCCTCATGTTACAGATCACAGGTCTCCGTATAGATAACCCGTCTATATAACATATGTATATTCTACACATATTATGTAGATCGCGGACCCTCCGTAGGTTAGTACCTAACCCCGTACTCGTTACTAGGTCCCTATCTAATCCGTTGTGTAATAATTTACCTGTATAGGTTCCCCTTCTACGGAGAGAGAATAATGATAATGAACCGTTGTGTACTAATTTGACCATCAATAATACTCCAACGGTTGTTCAAGTTGCAAAAGTACCTATCAACAAAATCCAGCCCCTTCTGGGTAGATGAGCCGTTGTGTAGTAATTTACCGTTGTGTAATAATTTGCCACTGTGTAATAATTTACAGTTGTGTAATGATTTACCGTTGTGTAGTGATTTACTGTTGTGTAATAATTTGCCATTGTGCAATAATTTACCCATCAATAATACTTCAACGGTTGTTCAAGTTGCAAAAGTACCTATCAACAAAATCCAGCACCTTCTGGGTAGATGAGCCGTTGTGTAATAATTTGCCGTTGTGTAATAATTTGCCATTGTGTAATAATTTACCCATCAATAATACTTCAACGGTTGTTCAAGTTGCAAAAGTACCTATCAACAAAATCCAGCCCCTTCTGGGTAGATGAGCCGTTGTGTAATAATTTACCGTTGTGTAATAATTTGCCGTGGTGTAATAATTTACCGTTGTGTAATAATTTACCGTTGTGTAATAATTTGCCGTTGTGTAATAATTTGCCATTGTTTAATAATTTACCCATCAATAATACTTCAACGTTTGTTCAAGTTTCAGAAGTACCTACCAACAAAATCCAATAGTCCATCACTTGTCAAATGAAATAATATCGTAGAACAAACAACTCGACTTCATACAGCCATCCTTGATTATAATCAGGTGCTCCTTAGTGATGAAATCCCGGCCGGATTTATACCGTTTGATTCACGATCGTGTTGACGAAGCTTTATGGTGCACACGAACGGCTGGACGTACAGTGCTCCGGGTGGTCTCAAAAAATAGTTTAGCTCAAGACAAATTTAATATCGTAAAAAAAAACCATAGGTACCCTTCAATCGAAAGTTTTTGAGATACGGCGTTCTGAAAATTTCAACCCCTATTTTGAACCCCTTAGAGATGACTGACAGTAACGTCGAGCTTCGAGGACCAACTAGACCCCGAACGGAACCTGTAACCCGAATTTCATCAATTTTTATTCATGGTAACTAAGAAAAGTGGCCCGTACGGCGTACGGCGTACGGCGTACGGCGGACAGACAGAAATATTTTTATTGCAGTTTTGGATTCTACATACCTTGAAACGTAAACCATCAAATTTTGAGGGGGGTAAGAATTTTTTTTTCATTATTGAAAATAATAAACCAAAATCAACACTAAACTTGATGACTCGAACAAATGCCAAATCCATCATCCCTAAATTTAAATTTTGAATAATAGAAATGTCCTTTCATAATGATCCTCCAAAAATCCACCATCCCTAGATTGAAATTCTGGATAACATAAACGTACTACCACAACGACCTTCATTAGACGTTAAGTATACTAGATTTAGGTTTGAGTCTGGATTTAAGTTTGTTAAAATTAAGATATTTAAGAAGTAGATATGATGTATAAGAATTATTAACTATAATGTATTACCGAACGAACACATGCACAAGCTGAGCTGGGAGAGAAATGAGCCTGGACAGGTCACTGACTTTAGGCCAGGTAATAAACAAAGGAACGTTGCATTCAAAATTTGACCTGTGAATCTATCTGTATTATGCAAAATGTGTAAATGAACGATTTATTTGAAAAGTAAAAACGCTGCAAATTATTACACAAAGGTTTATTATGTACCTGTATAGATGCCCCTTCTGCGTAGATCACTGTTTTCTGTAGTCAATACCATCGAGCCCCCCCCCCCCCCCCCCCCCCCCACACACACACACAGGAAAGCCCTAAATCGAGTACTGGAGCCGGCCCCGGAATTAAAGTTTCCTACAAATGCCCGGGATTCAGTAATTCAATCATTAATTATTTTGTAGATATTCATTAAGCATAAGGCAAATAATAAACCGTTGTGTAATAACTTGCCCATCAATAATACGGTTGTTCAAGTTGCAAAAGTACCTACCAACAAACTCCAGCCCCTTCTACGTAGATGGCATAATTAACCGTTGTGTAACATTTTTATGGGTTAAACTTTTTTTTTTTTGGTTTATTATTTTCAATAATGAACCATTGGAATCGAGCATGAAAAAAAAAATTCTTACCCCCCCCTCAAAATTTGATGGTTTACGTTTCAAGGTATGTAGAATCCAAAACTGCAATAAAAATATTTCTGTCTGTCCGCCGTACGCCGTACGGGCCACTTTTCTTAGTTACCATGAAAAAAAATTGATGAAATTCGGGTTATAGGTTCCGTTCGGCGTCTAGTTGGTCCTCGAAGCTCGACGTTACTGTGAGTCATCTCTAAGGGGTTCAAAATAGGGGTTGAAATTTTCAAAACGCCTATACTATTTTTTTACGTAAATATTTTTACGGTTTTAAATAGTTCTTGAACTTGCGAGTTTTTTGAGACCATCCGGAGCATCGTACGTCCAGCCGTTCGTTCACAGTAAGGCCCCGAAGTTTGCACCGACAGGCATTTTCGACTCCAGTGTGAATGATGTATAGAATACCCTTCTGTTACAGATCACAGCTCTATGTATAGATAACCCGTCTATATAATATGATATGTACTATTCTATTATATGCATATTATGTAGATCGCAGACACTCCGTAGGTTAGTACCTAACCCCGTACTCGTTACTAGGTACCTACCTAAATCACGAGTTAAATGTTGCTAAAATAATTCTGCCGATGACAAACAGTACCTAACAAAAAGAAACACACATAATGAAGTTCTGAAAAGAAATTGTTGATGAGGAGTGAAAAAAGTTGCAAAAGTACCTACCAACAAACTCCAGCCCCTTCTACGTAGATGGTATAATTTACCGTTCTGTAATAATTTACCGTTGAGTAATGATTTACCGTAGTAATAATTTACCCATCAATAATACTTCAACGTTTGTTCAAGTTTCACTACCTACCAACAAACTCCAATAGAGCCATCATTTTTCAAATTAAATAATATCAAACAACCAACTCGACTTCATACTCCGCCAATATAATCAGGTGATCCCTACCAATGATTGGCCGTATTCACAAATTCCTATTGTGGGCGCGTCTCTGGTTACGAGATTTGGTTTGGATTGTATTTCATTCACACTGGAGTCGAAAATGCCTGTCGGTGCAAACTTCGGGGCCTTACTGTGAACGAACGGCTGGACGTACGATGCTCCGGATGGTCTTAAAAAACTCGCAAGTTCAAGAACTATTTAAAACCGTAAAAATATTTACGTAAAAAAATGGTATAGGCGTTTTGAAAATTTCAACCCCTATTTTGAACCCCTTAGAGATGACTCACAGTAACGTCGAGCTTCGAGGACCAACTAGACGCCGAACGGAACCTATAACCCGAATTTCATCAATTTTTTTTCATGGTAACTAAGAAAAGTGGCCCGTACGGCGTACGGCGTACGGCGTACGGCGGACAGACAGAAATATTTTTATTGCAGTTTTGGATTCTACATATCTTGAAACGTAAACCATCAAATTTTGAGGGGGGGTAAGAATTTTTTTTTTCATGCTCGATTCCAATGGTTCATTATTGAAAATAATAAACCAAAAAACTAGTACACGTCACGAATCCGTGATCAAAACCGATATTTTGTGGCCTTACTCGGTACAATATGAATACTGAGAGAACCCCACCAACACAGCCGAAATCTCGAAACTGATGGAGCATCAATAGTGAAGCACAATATTATTCTGTCTTCGTGGTACCTCATGATTGATGTGACGATCTGTCACCAACGTCGGGATCAGCTAAACCGATGAGTGTTTGTTCTCACGAATTTACATTCTCAAGATCCAATTAAATAAGTATCAATATATGAATATTAATATAAGACGTATGGAACAACGACACCCCACTGTCAGTTCTTGTTCACATTGTTGCGAAATGCACTGTTTCGGAAAGCCGCCCGTGCACCCTCTAACGAAAAAATCAGAAAAGCTAATCAATAGTAAAAACAACATTCGGTTCTCAAGGTCAGCTGTATTCCGTATTTACCCGAGCTGGTTTGCTGGCTTGGCCGAGGTGGTTTGCGTGTTTCAAATTAATGAAACCCAAATAGATTGCGAGCCAACTCGGAATTCCAGCTCTAATAAATATCTACTTGGGTTGGTTACAAAATAGGTTGAATGGCTCAAACTGAACGTGGAGCTTCGCTACGGCTTCACACAGAGAATGGATATCTGGTTGAAGAAACAGACAGTGGATTCACACGATCGACTGAATAAAGTGAATACCTCAGTAAGCGAGTACAAGGTTTTCACTATGGCGTTCCTTTCCGGAGTCCATAATAAAATGAGGTTCTGACTTAACTCCGCCATATATGCGAGGACTAAAAGTCATATAATAGTCAACGAGGATCTAAAAGACATGGATAAACCCAGCATATCAGCGAAAACGTTCTACCAGGTACGTGATTTTAGGAATCGCCTAGGATAATGGGTCTTCCAATCCCAACGACACAAAACCCAACTGTAGTATTAAATACACTGCCAAGGTGATGGCACAGGAGCTTCCTCGTCACAATCAGAGTGACCCATTATAAAATAGAACAGACTCGGAAGCAAAATAACATAACATTACATTACATTACATTACATAACATTACATAACGTTAAATATACATATTACATAACATTACATTACATAACATAACATTACATAACGTTAAATATACATATTACATAACATTACATTACATAACATTACATTACATAACATTACATGAAATATACATATTATACATAACATGACACCAATAATACATTACGTCCATTATACATAACTAGCCTGACCGCTCGCTAGTATCGTGGAACCAACAAACGACGGAAAAATCCCATACCCTACCGGGTATTTGTGCCCAATTTTATCAAAATCCGTCAAGCCGTTCAGGAGTTGACCATGGTCGACCATAGTTCCGCTATGGTCAGGGAATTGAAAATGCGACGTTGCACAACTTGGGAGCCTACTGGATATTCGTGCCAAATTTGGTCGATATCCATCAAGCCATTCAGGAGTTGACCATGGTCGACCATAGTTCCGCTATGGTCAGGGAATTAAAAATGCGACGTTGCACAACTTGGGAGCCTACTGGATATTCGTGCCAAATTTGGTCGATATCCATCAAGCCATTCAGGAGTTGACCATGGTCGACCATAGTTCCGCTATGGTCAGGGAATTGAAAATGCGACGTTGCACAACTTGGGAGCCTACTGGATATTCGTGCCAAATTTGGTCGATATCCATCAAGCCATTCAGGAGTTGACCATGGTCGACCATAGTTCCGCTATGGTCAGGGAATTAAAAATGCGACGTTGCACAACTTGGGAGCCTACTGGATATTCGTGCCAAATTTGGTCGATATCCATCAAGCCATTCAGGAGTTGACCATGGTCGACCATAGTTCCGCTATGGTCAGGGAATTAAAAATGCGACGTTGCACAACTTGGGAGCCTACTGGATATTCGTGCCAAATTTGGTCGATATCCGTCAAGCCATTCAGGAGTTGACCATGGTCGACCATAGTTCCGCTATGGTCAGGGAATTGAAAATGCGACGTTGCACAACTTGGGAGCCTACTGGATATTCGTGCCAAATTTGGTCGATATCCATCAAGCCATTCAGGAGTTGACCATGGTCGACCATAGTTCCGCTATGGTCAGGGAATTGAAAATGCGACGTTGCACAACTTGGGAGCCTACTGGATATTCGTGCCAAATTTGGTCGATATCCGTCGAGCCGTTTGGCCGTGCATAGAAGGACAGACAGACAGACAGAGCGCATGCGCAGGGCGAACCGCTGGCTCTATCATGTTGAAATTTATATGGGACCTCAATGGGCCCTACCCGCTTAATCCCTGAGAATTACATTGAAATTGGGTGAAATCTTTGGTTACTACGGCTGTAACAAGGAAATTGAATCTATTTCACGCCAGCGCATGCGCAGAGCGCACCGAGGGTCCGATCATGCTGAAATTCATACTGGAACTCACTAGGCCTTGTCCAAACAACCCTTGAAAATTTGAGCGAAATTGAATCAAAATTGTGAAAGTTATGCGTGTTTGATGAATTTAACGTTAGCGCATGCGCAGGGCGTACCGCTGGATCAATCATGTTGAAATTTGTATGGGACCTCAAGGGGCCTTATCCGCACCATCCCTCAAAATTTGAGCTGAATCAATTCAAAATCGTGGAAGTTATGGCTGTAACAAGGAAATGCGGACAGACTCACAGACTCACAGACTCACAGACTCACAGACTCACAGATTCACAGACTCACAGACTCACAGACTCACAGACTCACAGACCGACAGACACGGAACCAAATTTGTTCAGTAGGCTTTGAAACGCAAAATGCAAGTGGAAATTTTGATTTCTGAAGACAAAAATTTTTTGGCTCACGAAAGTGAACACAAGGCTTCCGCTGCTTCGCAGACTCGGAAGCAAAAATGAATTGTTTCCGACAGATTACAGTAGTTGTTCTCTGTTTATATGATATTCACACAAAAGGTAGATGATGATAATATCCATCTTTTGAATACACCACATTTAATTTGATAACTCTGCTCTAAAGGATACGACACATTATACTAGCGATCACAGTATCTGATTAATAGGAAGTTGCAGGTACGATTTTCCACCGAATCTATGGAACCCTGCATTTATGCAGAAACCGCAAACGTTGTTTAATGTCATCAAAAATTGAAATTCTCACTTTGCTTTTCAAAAATCAAGGAACAAATCTAATTGTATCCTTTCATCACTAATAAGCTGAAATTGTACCATAAGCCCATAGTAACTTTAGGTGGCAAGAACATATTTAGGAAGATGTGGCTTTTTTGCTACGTTATTATTATATGATTTAAAGCCATCGTGTTTTTTAATAAATATGCTATAATACTTGTGTTTTATAAGAAGTAAGATTATATTTATAGTGAAAACAAAAATTAATTATTACTACATAATTCGAGCACCACCGAGTGACTACGATCTGTATTCATACCTCAGTATTGTGCTTTTGTACCTCAGGTTCGGTGCTCGTATGAATGATTGACTACCAACATAGGTGATTTTATATGGCATACCTTTCGTCACCAGGAATGACGATGAAATTGACTACTGGATCTTTTGCAACGAGAGAACCTTTTTTGACACCGTTTGACTGGACTACTTGATGTGTTAGTAGTAAAAGATGATTGATTCCCCATGTCTGCGCTCAACTGAGAAAGACCTGTTGGCGTGACTAGCTCATGTTGGAGGCGGGGAGGGGGTGATGGATGCGAGGTGCAACCACAGACAAGGGAATGAACAAGGCGATCCGGTGCAGTGACACGGCTGTCGGACCAAAGGGAAGATATGAGACATATCCCTAACTAGAAGGGGGGCAGTGATGATATTGATCCTTGACCAGCCCCCGTTGATGAAGGTTTGCCAACACCGACGATGAGTTTCTCGCTCCACTCAATCGAAGGTTGCCAATAGCGGGTAATGGCCTGGCTCCTGGTCTGTTTGCTATTGAGAGTTGGTTTGATCTTATCGGGCGGACTGTGAAAGGAGGATACGGTCCAGCCACTCCGATCTGTGTTAGGGGGTATAATAACTTCTCAGCAAAAAAACATCCATTCAGTACACATTCCCAACAACTGATAACCCGACTGATTTACAATGGCTGGATGAAATCGAAGGCCAAAACTTTCCTCACTCGGGCAAGGGTCTACAATCTGCTATTATGTTGCCAATTCAATCAACATCCTCTGGAAAGTCTATAAAGAACTGCAGCAAAGGCTGGACATATTGTGAGGACATACTGACGCTACAACTGGATAATAAAGAACTTGTATTATGATACAAATCAGTTAAGATTAGCTCAACGACTCTGTACACTATAGACACTATATAAACCCCCTCTCTATATACCTTTGAAAACTAGAGAAAAAACCACAGTCATGCAGCATGGCTATAAGAGCGAATTTTCGAAGTTTTCGGCATCTTCCTCCTCCGCCTAAAATTTTCTGAAAATTAATTTTCGGCCAATGTTTTCCCAACTTGATACCATACAAAATTAAAACAGGAGTAGTTTTACGCAAAGTAAAATTTGGGGTGGAAGGAGGGGGAGGGGGAAATCAAAAATGTTTTGAATACCAGAAGAGTAGGTATTGGGTACGTAACAAATTTTTTGTTCCATTTTTTGCCGAGTAACACCTCGGTTTGTAGATTTTCCAACGCTGAACACGATGGTGAAGTCAGAATTGTGATATCCCATTCCGTTATCAGATTAGAGCAGACGAACCAGGAAGAATATCTCAAGAAATAACCACGTTCCTTCATCTTCAAAGTGCTCCAGTTTGAGAATGGAATGAGATATCGCAATTCTGATTTCACCATCGTGTTCAGCGTACAAAAACCTTTAAAATGAGGTGTCACTTGTCAGACTTTTTCATTTTGGGAATTTATGGGTAATTTCCCCCCCTAAAACTCCCCAAAACTCCCCGTTAGGGTGACCCGATTCTGCCCATCTTCGAACTTAGCCTGTCGATTGCCAAGACAGATTTTTCGTGCAAATTTGAACTTTTTATCTCAATTCTTTCGAGAGTTATCGTCTGGAATGACACATACATATATAAATATATATTGAGTGTTCTTTCCTGTCTAGTAGAAGTAAAGTTGGGAGAGGTGGTTTGACCAAACTAGACTTGTTTTCGGTTTTTTCACCTTTCTTTAATACATTGCTCGACGTTTCCACCTAGTGAGCTAGGTCCTATTCATGAGTCGTATGTAATGAAGATGTTCGAATAACTGAGAGTTGAGTAATTATGCAGATGACTCTTAAAGATTTAAAAATACAACAGGAAACAGAATACAACAGATAACAACAAGCAAGGAGATGCCTAGTCTAGTATTCTGTTTCCTGTTGTATTTTTAAATCTTTAAGAGTCATCTGCATAATTACTCAACTCTCAGTTATTCGAACATCTTCATTACATACGACTCATGAATAGGACCTAGCTCACTAGGTGGAAACGTCGAGCAATGTATTAAAGAAAGGCGAAAAAACCGAAAACAAGTCTAGTTTGGTCAAACCACCTCTCCCAACTATAAATATATATATAAATATATAAATATATATATATATAAATATATATAAATGTATATATAAATATATATATATATATATATATATTCATATAATTTTTGGTGTCTTTCGGCAGGGAATTCAGGATGGTCTGAAACGGATTTTGGTATAAAAATCTTTCGGAAATTCGAGTTTTAAAAATTTTGGACCGAGAACAATAGCTTCCTTTTCTTCGAAAATTCGCTAAAAACCACAACAAATGTTAGGTACCTATACGAACTTTCCGTTCTTAGCCAAGCGTTATCACAAGCAGTGCAAACCAATTTATAAGTTGAAGTAGAGGATATTAAAATGGAATTATTTACGGGTAAATCTGTTCAGCTGGTAGTTTCACCTTACCAATTTTCAATTCAAGTTCGAACCCTCCGATATAACTTCAATGACGAAAAAACAACAAAAAGTAACAAGACTTGTCACTTCACTGCCGGTCACTATTGTTCACTAGTCGAATACATTTGAAAATGTTTTGGTCCGTTTTTCTTTGGAAACTTTAGTAGTGTGATGATACAAATAAAAACTTTCGGAGACCATCGATCGAGAGAAAGATTAATCTGCTCACTCAGACTCGTCTTGCATGAAGAACAGTGAGTACCAGTTTGAAATAAACATTTAACTTACCAGTGCAGAGGGAGAGGGAGAGATTATGTTCCACGAACCTGCAAAGGAAGATCCACTATGTAAATATAAATCAATCAGTTAACCACAATTAATATTAATGAATCTATGGTACGTATATTATTCTCCTTTCTTTATATTAAACAAGATAGTGAGGTTGAGTTACGTGAATTTTTTAGAACAACTCGTAAATCCAATTTCAGGGAGAGGATGAAGCGCATAAATGTTGATACATAAGGTCCCCTGTGTGTAACTGAAGTATTATGAATGAAATACACGCGTACATACAATAATGCCAATAAATACAAGTCAAGAAAGTAAATAAATCAAAATCAAATTGTAGAAACTGAATACGATGAAGATTCGATATATCAGGAAAAGCGCAGACATCGTAATACAAATATTTCTTTCCCTCTTTTAATTGATTAAGAATGATGGAATGTTCTTGGAACAATGATAAACCTTACCTTAACCTCGCCTAAATCTATGCAGGGAAATAGGACATACTTTACTATCACACTGATATCATCTTTAACTTAGATGACATTTGGAAGTATGATCTCTCAACCGGAATGATTCAGCCTATGAATACAACTATTAGTATTCAGAAATAGTACTATAGATGATGGGGGCAGTGGTGAAGACGGGCCAAAGAAATGGGAAAACATCACCTTCGGTTCGTGTTAAGGTTGTGACTGTCATCCCTAATGAGCCCGCAATCTCTACTCGTGAGGCCCAAAAATACAAAGAAACAAGTAAATTACGAGGAACATTTTAAAACATACTGCACCTACTGCATGCACAACTACTTTTCAGCAAATTTTCAAAGAAAGATTCGCCAGAATGTTGGTAACGGTATAAGGATAAGTTCGAAGATGAGCAATTTTCAAAAATAAAAACCAGAGTCAGTCGAATTTGTTTCTAGGGGTCAAGCCACAGAAAAAATAGATTGGTAAAAAATGATAAACATTCACAAAAAGTGGTATACAACTATTTAAATAATAAAGAAGCGTTTACTCAAAAGAATCTGGTAATGAATTGGAGGGTGAAAAATAGCAAACTCAAAAATTGCAGTTCAGGTAGGCAAATTTCGGGCACAATGAGTTGGCTTCAGCTGCGATAACTGAGCTGGACACAAACTGAAGACAACGATACATCCTCCACTTAAACACAGTTTTGCCAATTTATAATAAACAAACGTGGTTCCTACAGTGAATAAGAAGTATTGGGTTCGTTTTAGTGTATCATTTTCAATAATGAAACTTCGGAATACAGCATGAAAATACAAATTTTAACCCCCTCAAAATTTTTCTGTCGGTCCGCCGTACGTAGTACTGCGCACCTTCCTTAGTTACCGTGAACGAAAATTAATGTAATTTGTTTTATTGGTCCCATTTCGGGTCTAGTTTGTCCGCAAAGCTCGGCGTTAGTATCAGTCATATCTAAGGGGTGAAAAATAGGGGTTGAAATATTCAGGACGCCGTTATCTCGAATTGTTTACGTTTTTAAGTAGTTCCTGAACTCGGGAATTTTTTTTAGACCACCCGGAGCATTGTACGTCCAACCGATCGTTCAGTGAGGCCCTGAATTTGCATCGAAAAGCTTCGTCAACATGATCGTAATGAAATCCTGCCCAGACATCATTGCTAGGGAACATCTGATTATAATCACGCATGGCTGTATGAAATCGAGTTGGTTGTTCCGTGCTATTATTGCATATGAAGAATGATGGTCATTTTTGATATTGTTGATAGGTACTTTTTTAACGTGAACAAATTTATGCTTCATGAATAACAACAAATAATATTAATGATAGAATTCTTGAACCCACCGCATATTTATGAACTCGCCCGGCCGGCACTCGATGTAAGGCTTTCGGAGGGGGGGGGGGGGGGGGGGGGTCACGAGTTATCTACGCAGAAGGGGCATCTATACAGGTAAATAATAAACCGTTGTGTAATAATTTGCGATTTTGTAGCACGGACGATCCGGTATTGTCAAGAAAGAGTGGTGGCACAATAAGAAGACGGTCAAGCGGAAGCAAAGAGCTGAATGATTGTAATGGGCCTGAATGGACATAAACACGATCCAACCCACTCTGATACAGCAGGATGATCCGGTAAACTCGTACCTAAGGTACTGTTTATACACGCATATGAGCAGTAATCTCGAATTGGTTACGATTCATATCAAAGCGCTCCAGAAACACTCAACAAGACAAAGATTCTATAATCCGAAGCTTTAACAACCCCTCCCTCCCACCTCTTCTTGCCTTGTCACAGAGAACACTGCCAACCGCACTCTGATCACTTGTAGTAGCTCAGTTGGAAACATGCTCGATGAGCAGTGGACGCGAAGTGGACTTTTCCACAAGTCGGAATTTAGCGCTAGTGAGACATCTCACACCTGCACACACTGATACGAAGCACAGACACATTATAGGTAGTTGCATTTCATGTGGATGTATAGTTCCAAAATTCACTACTGGTTCAATACTAGAGTAGTAAGAGTAGTTTAAATACGTTACTTCAGAAATCGACTTAAATATTAGTTCATTAATACATGACGGGAAATTCGAGCACAATAATGATCTTCTTGAAATTTAAATTATATAGGTAGCTAAAAGCAGGTGGGTTCATAAGTGACGCCTGTCAAATTCGTCAAAGTTTCAGTGTTCCTATCCCCTCATTTTACACTGAATAATACTCACTATATTTGAATACGCCATTTGCCTGAACACAACCTTCTTTTCTATAGAATGGTTAGTAACTCCAATCGATATTCGGGATAGACTTCCAAGTCAAGCAAACCGATCAGTTAACTAAACCGTCTGGTCAAGCGAATTTTGGCAACTATCCGCCATGCTGCTCTTCAGGACTCATTCTTACTTACTTCTTATGAACAAGAACTCACCTATTTTACCACACGGTAAGCGAAATGAAGGGAGTGCTATGTGATCCACTTAAAGATAACAAAGTCCTTAGAGCAAGAGGATTGGTGGAGACGACGCCACATGTGCAGGAGTAGGAATGATACTTTAACGACTCCACACGAACGATATGATGGCAGTATTCGGCAATGTGGAACATCTAATATCAAGCGAAGTGTAGTGAGTCGGTTATGTTCAAGTGGCAAGAAGAGCCTCTGAGAGGACTAGATGCGGTCGACATCGAAAACCATTTTGTCTCATCATAAAAAGGAGAGATAGAGGTTTGCCACATTAGGGAGAAGAGTTGGGAAGCGAGGATGCTTTTGGAAAGGTATCTTGGGAAAAGGAGGCGAGTGAAGGAGCATGTTCCAGTTCGAGAAAGGCACATTAGGGTCTGTTTGAATTGCCAGTTAGGAAGCCACATGCGGTATCACGTGACTCCAATACGAAAAGTACCTACGTGGGAACTTTCCCCTGTGAAAGAAAATGGGAACCTAAAGTGAAAATCCGTTTATCTACGCCTAACGCACTATCAGTATCCCCAAACATTGAAAGAGGGGTTACTGTATTCTCGCCGGTCTGGAGAATATTGTTAAGACCTAGAAACTAGAAGAAGCTTGGTATTCTACCAAGCTACAAAAACCTCATCTAGAAGTTGGTTATTTTCGAAAATTTTTCAACTAATACGTCACTTTCAACAGGGTGATTTCTTTGCATCAACCTTTAGGTATCAAAATTGAGTTATTATAATTAGTTAACTACGTACTGTAAATCGATATTCATAGTAATCACACCCTAGGATAAGAGGAATTTCATTCGCCTCCACAGAGTCGAACCACGGAACCGTTGAAGGCTGCAGTTTCACGCCTACAACCATAATACCAAAAAAGCAAACACTTTCAAGCTAAGAGTTTGTTTCCAGCGACAGTCTGAGCACAATTGATTCTCAGAAGGAAATCGCAAAATGCCATCTCACGGGAATGCTTTATCGATTTAGCTGATTGCCCTTCTTTCTATATGCAACATCCGTCATCCCTCAGGAACAAATCAATGTGGTTACATAAATATAATTGATCTACTAAAACCGAAAATCTGAATAACACATCACTACAGAATTTCACTGTAGCCAAGTTTAATTGGAATAGTTTCCTAGCCTGATGGGCCCACATCCTGACTCCCGTGACTGGTCTTATTATTATTACAGCCTTTTATTTAACTTACTCTGCGTCGGTCAAATCTTGTAAACGATTTTTCCTCCCTTCCCGACGTCCAACTGATCTAAATTTACGAAGTAGTGTTTTGTACGTATGTATCTTCGATGACAGTAAGCGAATCAATTATAAAAACTTTATTTACCTAACTGATTAATTCAGTTAAAAAGAAGCTGACATTTTGCAGTCATATATCTTTGATGGCTCAACCATACATTACATGAATCAACCATAAAAACATTAATTAATTAGGTAATTATGTTCCTCCTACCATAAAAATTGATTACAAGATTTTCCACTAAAAAGAGTAACATAAAAATAAATAAATCAAACTTGCTAAAAACACGCTTTTATTTCAAAATGATCTAAAAATAATAAAATGAGTTCTTTCTGCTCCCCTGGAATTTTTGAATTTTTTATGACTAAAAAACCAGCATGTGGCGTGGAGATAAAGGCGGTTGTTTTTTAAATGTTGTAGCAATTTACGATTTAAAGTACTTCTATATAGTAGATATATATGAAATATATTATGGGCAATTGAAACGTTGTGTAATATTTCAAGGAGTTAGAAGGGAAGCATTAATTTTTCTAGCTACCCGCTGCCACTCTTTACAACGTAGGGGAAATTTTATGAATTAAGATTCAAGTAGAAAGTTATGAATGCGGTGCCCATAATATGTTTTATGTCTATTAGATAGATGTAGGTACTCTCAATCGTAAATTTTTATGAAATTTACAAAAACACCCAACTTTAAAATAAAAGCCCCGCACTTTCACTTTTAGTCGTAAAAAAATTCCAATGTTCCCGGCTAACAGAAAGAAATTATTTTATTATTTTTAGATCATTTTGAAATAAAGCCGTGGTTTTAGAAAGTGTATTCTTTCATTTTTATTTTGTCTATTCTATACCATAGTTGCTCGGTCCAGAAAAGACAAAGTTCATTCCAGCGAACTTGTGATCTCGGTCCGCTAAACCACGGCTAAACTCCCGGCATAAGAACGTGCACTTGGATTCAGGCGTCATGGGCCCAAGGTTCCTAGATGTGTTTTGTCCTCAGTAATATTCGGATTGTGGAATTTAGTCATTGTAATAACTATCTTAATTATGATTGATGCAACCCCAAATTACGGAATTTAGTCACTGTAACAACTATCTAAATTATGACTGATGCATCCCCAAATTACGGCACTTTATTCATTGTAATAACTATCTTAATTATGATTGATGCATCCCAAATTACGTAATTTAGTCAGTGTAACAACTAGGTATCTCAATTATGGTTATATTTTACCCACCAGCAACAAATTTGTATAACCACTTCTGTTTTTGTGCCTTTCGCTCCCTTTGGTTTTGAGATTATTGATTTCATGTGTCTAAGTTTGGTTTTTTTTTTTTTCAGAATTATTTCTGGTTTCATTTGAAGTGAACACCAACAGATATATCACTAATGCATAATATTGTGATCGATGGGGAGAATGTATATACTTTTTTCGCAATAAACTTTCTTTCATTTGCTCGTCAACCGCACTTGTGTAAGTCAGGCCGGTTGATGTTTCGCACCGTTTTCTCACCCTCGGGACCTCGGGAGTGATTCCGAGGGGTTGCGGCTGTGAGACGGGTTGAGTGGTTAAAGTAATAAATTAGAAGGGCTCTTAACTTATTATACTCTCAGTCCTTAATGAAAGTTCATTAGGAAGTTTTGATCAAATTGGTTTATATATCACAAGCTGACTTTGGGGGAAAATTAAAATCTTCAAGTTCAATGGCTGTCTCGGAGTGTTCATGGGCAATTAACGAAGACAAACCATGTCATTTACCCGTACCTACTTATTAGCAATTAGACCACAACGTAGTACCTACGTTGTAGCTTCCGGCACTACTCGAGGATGGATTCGGTAATCATCAAAAAGCTCATCCGATCGTCCATCCGTCCGAGCTTCCGCTTGTCCATTTCGTTGAAATGGTGGCACAGTGGAAACGTTGCCCATGCCAGTAGAGAGTGGTAAATATCTCTGGTTCGAAACACTAGCGCTTCATCCTTGTGAGTTCACGATTCGATTCTGAGTTCACAACTGACATGCTAGGAGATTTTGTAAAATGTATCTCGAACTGTTTGTCTCTCTGCTCGCAGACGCAAGCGTACAGACCACGTATATATGCAACAGGATTCCTAATTGGTTACATTATAAGTGAAAATTTAATTAATAATTTACTATTATTATAATATTATATATTCTAATAGTCCTGATTGACGGTAGTAACGGTGGACTTCAAAAGTACTCGAATCAATTTATTTCTGGTGGAGTTCGATAATGGAATTCGTTGTTTAAAATCACATTAATCGATAAGTGAATGGATTAAGCCTTCAAAGTTTTCAGTGGTTTGGCTTCTAATGTAAATCAACGTAACCTTGAGAAAACTGTGAAAACCGACAAAAATCACGGCTACATAGCTGGAGATATCAGGTTGGTCTCATTGGACGCTAAATTTGGCTGTCATCAAATCTGATACGAAAACCCTATAGTTGGTAACCAATGGGCAAAAAGAGAATTCTGACATGTTTTTTGAGAAATAGGCAGATAAGCTATTACAATCACCAATAAATCTCACCTGAAAATACAAATTAAATTTTTGTTTTACAGTTTATGTCCACTACACACATAACAAACTTTCCAAGCACCTTCCAAATTGGACAGATTAATCATTATTTTCGCCCACTGTGCACTATACTTTTGGTTGATGAGGAATCGTCGACAAAGTGATTGGTTGAAGAAGAAAACGCGGTTGGTGGAGGGGGAGGGGGAGGGGTACCTTAGGAAAACTAATGTAAACACAGTTGAGGAGATGTATCTACATACATCAAGTTCTTCTCGGATATCAAGATAGGAGGTCGAATACTCAAGCGAAAAGAACTGTTTTTGGAATGTACGGGAGAAGCTTGGGATGTTCTTCTTCTTGAATTCTGATAAACTATGCAGGTGCACTCATGAATAAGAAACAGGAAGCCTCCACTAGGTACAAGCTGAGTACTCTATCATTGTCCTACTCTTTTTCCTACGAAAATATACAGCAGTAAACTACTCACGGAAGTCAGTGCATCGCTTACTCCCAAGAAACTAACTGCTTACGTACTCGAAACAAATAGAAACAAGATCACATCCAGCATTGCAATATTAATCGAACGTGTTCAACACATTCATCGTTCTGAATAATATTGTGCTTGAAAATCGCAACTCGACAAGAACCCATTCATTGGAGATGGAAAGGATTGATTCTTTTTACTGGATATTTTCGTTTCATTCCGTATCTTTATTTCTTCAATTCACCACCCTATGAATTAAATTTCCAGGGAACTAATATTTATTCAAACGACGGTCCTTACCCTCTTTTTTCTAAAAAGGAAAAAGAGGGAGATTTCTCTTATTTCCTCCAACATTTATTTTTTCATAGGACTTTTCCTCTCCGATTCCTTTTAAGTCATTCTACCTTTTATACTTCCTTTTCCGAAGAAATTGGTTTTCAATAAAGGGAATTTGTGAACCGGAAGTGGCGAGTAGGTAAAGCAAAAGGCAGTGCTCCCTCCAGAGGGAGAAAATCCATATCCGGTCAAAAATGATAGGAGAGGCATTGAAACGAGTAAGACTGACCGGGGAGATGGGACGGGAATTCAAAGAACGACATTTTTTGTAAAATATTGCTACGAACTTCCTCTTAATTCCCTCCTTTACACCCATCTACCGTGTCCCGGTCACATGGGGCAGCGAAAGATATAATACGAGTATTATACCACTTCAAAGTTGTTTAAAAAACCCACCTTTTGGTTTATTATTCTGTGAACTATGTATTCGCTCAGCAAAAAATTTTTATAACACCCCCTCAAAATTTTTTCTTTTCCGTTTCAAGGTGCGTAGATTCAAAAAATGCAATGTCCGTCCGCCGTACGCCGTCCGCCGTCCGCCGTATCACGTGTACAGGCTTCATTTTTGGTCTAAAAAATTCGTTCTTTCGCACACATGCTCCATTTGGGCCCTAGTTGTGTCCCGAAACTTTTCAGCCCGATCGGAATATACCCAGGGGTGTTATGAGTGAAAATGTGTGTAAAAATAGGTACTTTTTGCGTTTTAGCAACATGTTAGTAAAATGAGCTTTTGAGGTATCGTTTTTCATGTTTTTGGGGACGAGAAGACCGAATATGAAGTCGATTTTGACCAAAGACGCGGAAATTGAGGTTTTACCATTGGCTCAGCTCCCAAAATTGTTTTTTTTAGTCAAAAACCTGGAAAACTGTCTGAAATCACCATCAATGTGTATACTAACATTAGAAAAAGTGTAAACAGCTGAATCAAGACCATTAAATCGCACTACCAATGATCAAATATGATCTGGGGGGGGAAAAAAAGTGTAGGTACCTATTTCATGTTTTGGGGGCCAAAATTGGTGGAAATCATCAGGAATAGCTAATTCAATCATTCCACATGAAAGAAACAATAAATTTAACTGCCAACAAGAATCTCTAGAACTCCAATAGAATAATAAACCCATGTGACAAGGACTTTGCAGCGTTTTTTCATAAAGATGAATATGCTATCTACAATGGGGGGAAAATCACTTGGCGAGTGTTACTCCATTTATTAATACTTGGCGAGTGTTACTCCAGTTAGTAACACTACGTTACTCCAGTTACTATTGACAGAATATTAAATCTTTCACTAGAATTAATTCAGAACTGAAGGGATTAAAGATGACGTGACGTTTGTAGTTAGTACCTGTTGTTTATTTTATTCTTTTCAATAAAACTGTTCATCTCTGTATCGAGTTCTTTTTTTTTCAACTTATCTAAATTGGCAGGTAGACACCTATTTTACATTGAGCCAGTAGAAGGTGGATAGCAGGTGAATAGTAGGTGGCCCACGTCTTGTATACGAACATCTGGTCGTTACTGCGTCCCGAGAAAAACCATTCGATGCCATATACCTACCGAACAATACCAATACCATTCAATAAACCTATAATACCCCAAAAATTATATATACCGTTCCATTGAAGCAAAGTTGGAGCTATGAATTTTGAAAGCTGATTGAATTTGTCTTACTTCAATTATGGCGTAGCATCGCTATTCATTTCGTTCATTTCATTTCCGGTCTCTACGTGAATGTACTTTGTAACATAAAACATAACATGTTTAGGGGTTGTCAAAATCGTCTTCTTCCTTGATTCCAAAGTATTATTATAGGAAATGATAAACGAATAGTGTTCAATTATCGTGTCAGACCTGAAGGAGAATGCCATTAAAATATTACCACGGCTCATAATTTATTGCATTAATTATGAAGTTTGGCTTCATGCACTATGAAGTTTACTGGTTTTTACAGCTTAACATCATTTTGTTTAGTATCGCGAACGCTGTGGCGAATATATCAACTTTCATAAAAACATAATGTTGTAAACTGAAATTAAACAGAATCTGAGTGAAGGTTAACGAGTTGGAAGTAGCAGGAAAGTTTTATATGACCTCGTGCGCAAACTGGAGCAAAACTCTAGATAGAAGCTTTGAACAAAACCAAAGTAGGTAGGTATACATTCCGAGAGCTTGAAGCAAGGATTGAGCTTCCAGCGTAAATATAGTGGGTTTAAAACTGCATGCCTGTGCACTTTGGCAATGACAAAACTTCAGTGAAGTTCTCCAGCGCATTTCTAACTTCATGTACATAGGGCTATTATAAGTTTCTCATCCTCGTGAAGAATTCCTTAGACCGCACTACGAACCAGCAACAGCAACCAAGTTCCTAACTCAGTGATTAATTTAATTATACTACCATACTTCCGTATCTTACCTAATTATTAGTTTAAGGAGAATATTTATAGCCGTAAAAAGGGTTTATCCATTTTGCCCGCCAAAATAGCATGCTCGGGGCTTCGAATCTTGCTCTTGGATGGGCATCATAATATACGAGTAGAAACCTGTTGTGCCTTGGATATGAGTACATTTTCCCTTGGATATGAGTAGTACCTGTTCCTTCCCCTCAAACCTTCAAATTTCTTTCAACGCTGTTTGGCGAGGGCTTTTTGCCTTGGAAGCAAAAACCAGTTTAAGAGTTCCAGAACTCGGAGAATTCTGTTCCTCATCCCAATGCTGTTGGACACACGTATAGATTCTCAGTTCCAGAACTCGAAATCGAAAAAAAAATCGACAACAAACCATACTCAACTGAATAAAATATGCTACAAGATGAGTGTGAGCATCGCAAACACGCCACGGCAGTAAGTTAAATAGCCCCGTGCTCTCAGTAACTGTGTTGAGGGGGACTGTGGACGACAGGTTGATCCTCGCGAGGTTACCTGACGAGATTCCAAATGATTGAGGATCACTCACTCGCTCTGAGCGGATACGATCGAGCCATTGTGTTATGAATGGGAACGTCTGTGTGATGTTTGCCTTTTTTCTGAACTGTCACCAACAGGGGTCGACATCAAACACCATCTCCTGGTGATTTTAGGAGGATCACAAAATCACAGGCCTGAATAGCTGGATTAACGCATTACTGAAATTGAGAATCTGCCCACTGGAAATAAAGAACTAGGATAGTGTTGTAAGACCTGTAAGAATCTTATCTAAAGAGTTGAGTGGGTATTGATAAAATATATGGCAATACTACTATTGATTAGTGAAGGCAGTTGTTGAAGTTAATGTATAATGGACATAAACATAGGTGCCCTTGAACTATATATGCTAGGACCATGAATGAAGAACTGACCATCAGATAAGCGACAATCCTTCAGACCTCTACAGCGTCACTTTTTCGCCCGATTTGGCGGAGGCATTGATCATTAATATGGAGAAGATAATATGATGATACCATCACAACGTTACACGCAAGCGTTCTAAGTTGAAGTATGAGGCCAGTGAGGAATTTTCGTCTTTTAGTTTATCATCTTTAGTAATAAACCTTTGGAACCAAGCATGAAAAAAAAAAAAAAAAAAAAAAAATTTAACCCCCTCAAAATTTGTTTTTATACGTTTCAAGGTGTGTAGAATCCGAAAATGCAATAAAAAACGCTGCAAGTTATTACGCAACGGTTTATTATTTACTAGTATAGATGCCCCTTCTGCGTAGATCACGGTTTTCTGTGGTCAATACCTTCGAGCTCCCTCCAGGAAAGCCCTAAATGGAGTACTGGAACCGGCCCGGGTATTAAAGTTTCATACAAATGCGCGGGATTCAATAATTAAATAATTAATTATTTGTAGGTATTCATGAAGCATAAGGTAAATAATGAACCGTTGTGTAATAATGTACCTGTACATATGCTCCTTCTGCGCAGATAGTATAATAAACATGTAGTGATTAAGGATGGAACAGACGAGGCCGAAAGTTAGCTTGAGAATGGTTATGTATTTGTTGGCCCCTCGGCTCTTTATAGGCCCCTGACATGATCAGAGGGTGGTCGGGGGGTCCCCACTCTGAGGTACAACATGTATGTACATTACATTGGTTGTGGAGGACCAGCCGATCACAACACTGCTCCCCCCAGAATTTAAGTAACGCATTTATTTAAATTTTGTTCTGTTGCGGTGGCCGTTGTCGGGCGTGGGAGGTGCGTGTGCTGGTTGCGGTGGTTGCGGTGGTCCGTTGTGGCTGTCCGGGTCGGTGTCGTTGGGGGCGGTACGTTTGCGACGTATGAAGAGCCGGGGTGTTGGTTGAGTGCGTGGGTACGGCCGCGGCGGCTGTTGTTGCGGGCGCCAGGTGCATGGGGTGCGGCGTTTTTGTGCTCGGGGGTCCCATGTGCGGCGGTAGAAACACGAGCCGTTCGTCGCGCTGCGTGTGGTCGGTCGTGGCTGCGTCGGCGGTCGCTGTTGTCGTCTGTTCGAATCACACGAACCTCTTCGGTGACGGTAGCCACTCGAAGAGGGGGAGCGAAGGGTTTGAGGCGATCGGCGAGAGCAGCGAGTTTCGTGACGTCGGGTTCGTCGCGCGCCGCTATGTGAAGGCGAATGCTGTCTGGAAGGGCGCGTGTGAAAAGCTGCCGAACGAGCGGGGTCGGTGTGTCGGCCGGGAGTGCTCGAGTGAGTCGGCGGGCGAGGACTGACGGTAGTTCGTCGTCGGAAGTCGGTTGAGTAAGGCGGTGAGCCGGGAGCCGTCGGACGGTGCGTGCGTGGCGAAAAGGCGAGTTGTCAACGTCTGGTAGCTGTTGGCGTTCGATGGTGCCAGCCGCTAGTAATTCGCCGAAATGGGCCGACGCTTTCGCGTTGAGGTCCGGTAATATTCGGCGAAGTTTCGCGTGGCATGGAGGTCCCTTCGTGACGATTTGATGTTCTACACGTTGCGGTGTGTCGGCCGGGAGGGCTCTACGGAGTCGGCGGGCGTGGACTGACGGATTCTCGTGCTCGGAAGTCGGTTGGGGTCGTCGTAGAGGTCCGCTTGTCGGGGCTAGAAGGCGCGGGCGAATTTAGCATGCGGCGTCGTGAGGCCTTCGTGAGTCAATGTGATCTCGAGTTGGGCGAATCAGAAGTGCGGGAATGCGGGGTCGTACGGCCGGAGCTGGAGCGTTGATGTCAGTGGAGTCGTTTCTGCGGGTGTCGGTGGTTTCGGGTCCGTGTTCTCGTTGTAGGCGCCAGTCCCGGAGAGGTGTCGTCTGGAAGTGTCAGCAGGAAGTGTGCGAGGCGCCGGCGTCCGTTTCCTTATATAGGAATCGGATGGTGGGGCGAAGTAGCGGGGGGCCGCTGCGTTGGGCGTCGAGGCGGGCGTCGGAGTGGGGCGCCGCTGTGTGGCGTCGGTGGGGGCGGCGCTGTGGAGCGTCGGAGTGGGGTGCGTGTGCCGGGCGTAGTGCTGCGGAGGTGGGGCTCGTCGCAGACCGCAGACGGTCGGCGGGCGCTGAGCGGCGTTGTTCGTCGTTGCTAGGCGCTGTCGTCGCTGTCGTCGCACCGCGGTCGCAGACGGCGGGCGGAGGCTGCGTGTCACCACTCGGGGTCACCAGTGTAGTGATTAAGGATGGAACAGACGAGGCCGAAAGTTACCTTGAGAATGGTTATGTATTTGTTGGCCCCTCGGCTCTTTATAGGCCCCTGACATGATCAGAGGGGGGTCGGGGGGTCCCCACTCTGAGGTACAACATGTATGTACATTACATTGGTTGTGGAGGAGCAGCCGATCACAACAAAACAGTTGTTTAATAATTTACCGTTATGTAATAATTTACCAAATAATACTTCAACGTTTGTTCAAGTTGCAAAAATACCTATCAACAAAACCAAAAAGATCCATCACTTTTCAATTAAATAACATCACAGAACAACCACCTCGACTTCATACAGCCATCCATGATTATAATCAGGTGCCCTCTAGCTATGATATCTGGGCCGGATTTATACCGTTTGATTCACGATCATGTTGACTAAGCTTTTCGGTGCCAAAGAACGGCTGGTCGTACAGTGCTCCGGATGGTCTCAAAAAATTCTTTAGTTCCATATCAATTTAGAAATTTAAAAAAATTATATCTTTCTTTCGAAAGTTTTCGAGCTACGGCGTTCTGAAAATTTCAAACCCTATTTTTCACCCCTTCGAAATGACTGACAGTAACGCCGAGCTTCGAGGACCAACTAGACCCCGAACGGGACCTACAAACCAAATTTCATTCATTTTGGTTCAAGTTTAATTAATTTTGGTTCACGGCACCCAAGAAAAGTGCAAAGTACGGCGTGTGGCGATTTTTTTTTTTTAATTGCATTTTCGGATTCTAAATAGGCTTGAAACGTAAATCATCAAATTTTTGATGGGGGTTAAAAAAAATTTCATGCTCGATTCCAAAGATTCATTATTGAACCTTAATAAACCAAAATTTCTCTCTGTCCGCCGTACGCCGTACTTAGCACTTCATTTAGTTACCATGAACCAAAATTAATGAAATTTGGTTTATAGGTCCTTTTGTGGTCTACTTGGTCCTCGAAGCTCGGCGTTAATGTCGGTCATCTCCAAGGGGTGAAAAATAGGACATGAAATGTTCAGAACGCCGTAGCACGAAAACTTTCGATACAAGTTTATGGTTACTTTTACGTTTTTAAATTGATATTGACTAACGAATTTTTTTAGACTACCCGGAGCATTGCACGACCAGCCGTTCATTTGCACCGAAAAGCTTCGTCAACATGATCGTGAATCAAACGATATAAATGTGGTCGAAGAGTATCGATTTATTTCGGTTTTATAGTCCTATTTCGGTTTTATAGTCCTATTTAGGTTTATAGTCCTATTTCGATTATTGAATGAACTATTCCGGTATAAACTAAGCGACAGTCCCTAAAAAAAATTTTTTGAATTTCGCTATTTCCTACTAAGCGCCACATCAAAGAAGTTATGCAATAACCAAATAAGCGACATCAGTAATGGCGGTTAATGTACATTTGCATATCTATTTTCCTGAAATAGCTGTAAATCTGGAACGTTGCTCTCACTTAAAATGTATCTGCGCATCTTTTGCTGAAACAGCTGATCAAATTCACACCCAAGCGACAACCTGGGCAGGCTTTTTGTTCTGTTCCCACTTCACTCTCGTTTTCTCCATTCCTCGCCATTTCTTCGCTATTTCCTACTAAGCGCCACATCAAAGAAGTTATGTAATAACCCAATAAGCGACATCAGTAATGGCGGTTAATGTACATTCGCATATCTATTTTCCTGAAATAGCTGTGAATCTGGAACGTTGCTGTGACTTAATATGTATCTACGCATCTTTTGCTGAAACAGCTGATCAAATTCACACCCAAGCGACAACCAGGGCAGGCTTTTTGTTCTGTTCCCACTTCACTCTCGTTTTCTCCATTCCTCGCCATTTCTTCGCTATTTCCTACTAAGCGCCACATCAAAGAAGTTATGTAATAACCCAATAAGCGACATCAGTAATGGCGGTTAATGTACATTCGCATATCTATTTTCCTGAAATAGCTGTGAATCTGGAACGTTGCTGTGACATAATATGTATCTACGCATCTTTTGCTGAAACAGCTGATCAAATTCACACCCAAGCGACAACCAGGGCAGGCTTTTTGTTCTGTTCCCACTTCACTCTCGTTTTCTCCATTCCTCGCCATTTCTTACACTTAATTTCTTGACATATTTTTCCAATTTTGAATAAATCTTATTCTGAAGCGTTTGTGTTGCCCTTTTTTTCTCCCTCCATTACACACTATACTCTCCTAATCAAACGACGAATTATGCCCTCCTAATCAAACGAAGAAGAATCTCAAAATCGTTTTTTTGCGATTCCTCCAAAAAAAGTTAGAGCTGTCACTTGGGAGGGACTTGCAAAGACGTCCAATTATTAGTAGCAAACCACAATATATACGCGCAGTGACTTCAATATTAAATGGTCATTACAAATAGTTGATTCTGCTTTTTCCATCCACACTGAATGCCATTAGGGTTGTCAATAATCAGCAAACCCCCGACGTTAGCCTCTAATCATTTGAGCTTGCTGTTATTACACAACCCGAACAATGCACTAGAAGTTTCGCATTTCCACCACACTAAGCACCACTCCCACACTAAACCCTTTAGTACGACTCCGTAATGGATCAAAGAAGTAGGTACTTAAATTCAGAACGGAAAAAGGAAAGAGCATAAATGTATCTAATTCGGAACTAAATTTTTTTAAACTGTGAAATTCAATAATTTGACTCATCTGGGAATCGTCTTGTTGACGTGAAGCAGTGCCAGCATCGCGGGACCCGCAAGTTACTGCTGATCTACGGGTACTATTATTAGAAACTAACCAGAAGTGGAGAGGGAAATCGTCAAAATCCTCGCGCATGCTCAATCGCTGGTAAACGGCCTCGCCACCTCCGCTCTCCTGTTGCTTATTCAGCTGCAACGAAAGTTAGGAACTGGGGACGTTAATATGGGAACGAGCTAGAAAGAGTGAGCAGCGAATAATTCCTAACGATTCCCTCTCTTCATGGTAATTGGAGAAGGCAGACCAATTAACTAAGTGTTCATCTAACTCCCAGATGAATTTCCCTCATGAGATCAACTCTATGTTATCAAGAACGTGAGCCACGTAATAAGTTTCATATACCTACCTTGGTTTCATGAAAATGTACACATACAGTACATTTTGCTCGAGGACCAATCCGAATCTCATTTTTGTTTGAGTACATAATACGTCGATTTCAATTCGTTTTACGATACTTATTAGGGAGACAACAAAGAATTCATCGGTTTCACAAACGTTTCGCAAGATCACCTCTGTATCATCAACGAAGTGAACCGATCACCCTGCGTCATAAAATACCTACCACGTTTTTCTAAAAAGAATGACATTTCACGATGGTAAAACTAATTCTGGCTGATTTTATATGCCTGATTTTAGACATGCTCCAAAGCTGACTGAAATTGAGGTAGGCAAGTTGAAAGAAAAATGTATGAACTGTATGTCTAAAATAATATATAGTAGGAATAAGTCGGCTGTTTTACCTCAAAATGCTTGGTTGAGGTGGGTGCTTCATCACAATTTCATGTTTCCTATTGAACAGAAAGTCTTACTATAGTTACGAGTACATGTTGTACATCATTCTTCGTTACATGCTTACAACCGTTTCATTCGTGTCGGTGATGTCGTATCAGTGAGATCTGCTGGTTCCAGGTTATTAAAGCGGAAATTGGACGGGTAGAGGAAGCGATCGGCTTATTTAAACGGACTTCGTTGCCATCCGAACGTGCTTCATTGGTCAAATTGGGCAACGTCTCGGGAATACTCCCCTCCACTATAACGGGGACCACTTTGAGTTTGGAGACTCCCTCACGCCTCAATTCCTCCCTCGAACTCAACCTTCCTTCCTCCGCTCTAACGATAATGCACCCATTTCCGGTGGAACTAATATAAAACTCCTGGTGAACCCAAGGGCTCCCTGGGTAAGGGACCGAACAGATAACAGTAAGGAGGGATTTTAGAGAGAGACAGAAAGCCTCGCAAGCTCTCCAGTGAAGATGGAACCCACTCAAAACATTGTTCGAATTTCTTAGGCCTCGAGCTAAGAAGGAAAACTCCTTTTTCTAAGTCCTCTTCGGCCCAGAATGTTGAAAACGCTTCAGAAATCTCTCTTCAGTCCGTATTGTGCTAACTACTTCACTCGCCGAGTGAAATTATTCCTACGGAAAGTCTTGAATAAGATTTCAGAAGTTCTAGTTACTTTGCATTCACAACGATTTTAAAATCATTTTAATGTTTTCGAAAAGTCAAAACAACGCTTCGAATGTCGTAGAAAGTACTGGAGGTGTTCAAGGTCCAGCCCAGATATCAAACGCGAGTCTGGAGGATTAGGTGGCGATGCCGCTTCCTAACGAGTGCGCATGCATCAGGACTTCGATGATATTCCTCTCCAACTCTGGTTAGGTTCTATAATTAATACTACCCGTAGATCAGCTCCCTCGCGTATCTTTCAAACAATGACTTGGACACCTCAGTGTTCCCAACCGCAAACTTAAGTTCTGATCTGCCTACGAACTCATTTTCTCAATCTCCGAACTTTCGATGAATTTGATAAATATAATTAAATTCATCGTTCTTCTTAATACATCCCCGTGATTTAAAAACAGCATTTGACTTCATTCTTCCACCATCCATCCGTAGGTAGGTAAACCTTCTACCATAACTACAACACGTGTGTCCGACATCCTGCTCTGTAGAGAATGTGAGTCATGTTTGCACTTTTTCCAGCGTTCGTTTACCTTTGCATTAAAAATAACGGACCCACCTAGCTATCTAATTCGGAACTTAGGCAAAGAAAAAGAAAACAGTGAAATTCAATAATTTGATTTGACAGTGACTTATCTTGATGATGATAAGCGCCAGCATCGCGAGGCACGCTGATTATTGTTTGCTGATCCACGGGTAGTATTACTAGAAACTAACCAGAAGTGGAGAGGAAAATCGTCCAAGTTCTGGCGCAAGCGCACTCGTTAGGAAGCGGCATCGCCCCTTAAGTCCTCCAGACTCTCCTAGATATCATTTTTGCAAGGGGACAGCTGATTATAATCACGCGTAGCTTTATGAAATCGAGTTGATTGGTGTGTAGTGATCTAATGATACTATCTTTCATTTGAAGGAAGATGGGTATTTTGGATTTTGTTGATAGGCACTTTTGCAAATTGAACGAATTTGTTTCGGTACGTCTGTCTGTCCGTCAGCTTGTCCGCAAATCCTTGCCATAGGCTTCCTTAATTAGAATCCGATTTTGCTAAAATTCTCAGGGATGACGCGGGTTGGGTCCCAAATGGTCCCCTATGAATTATTACAGAACGACTGGAACACTGATACGGCTACTGCGCATGCGCAAACGCGAAGCGGGGTACTTCCCAAATTTCTAGCGAATCAATGGCCCGACTTTTCTCAAATTCAGTGGGTAGTTGGGGCGTAGCTTCTTGATAGTCTCTTATGAATTTCAAAACGCTCTCATCATTTTTACGACTACGGGCGCAAACGGAAATCTTCGGCAGGTAAGTACTCAATTTGTAATGATTCTGAGGAATTTTTAAGAAAATTCTCTTAAAATACGTGGAGGAATTTTCGTTCAAATACACGTTGTCCATAACATAATAACAAATAAATATTGATTGAATTCGTGAATCTGCCACATAGGTAGTTATGCAACTGTAATTGCCTGGCCGGTTCCAGTAATCGATTCAGGGCTTTCCTGGGGGAAGTACGAGAATAAGTAACACAGAAAACAGTGATCTACAAAGAAGGGGCATCCATAGAGGAAAATAATAAACCGTTGTGCTTTTTTCCGTGAACGGTGCATAGGTTACTAATAGCCTTCATGAGGCCCCGCTTATCAGCGACTTGAGTAAGATATTATGATAGCGTCTTAATACATCCGCTATTGTGCACAACTAGACAGAAATGATAGTACGCCCTTCCCCCCACAATTGCAAAAACTGAGAGGAAAGCTTCTCTATAAAAAAAAACAGAGTGTGAGAAGAAAAAATCGTCGAAGGGTACTAAAGATGAGCTGTTACGCTGCTCAATGAGGGCAGAAAGTTATGAATGAGATTCCAATGCTCTGAAGTGCAAACTGCGTGATGGCGAGGGCTGGGGATCGTTTTTAATAAACACCACCCGTATCTGCGACACATAATTCACGCTATCTCATATTATGAGGAAATGAGTCGAATATTTCGCTCCACCCTTAGAAATGAACATTTCCAGAGGGTCGAGAGGAAATAAGGACGAGCGAGCTCAAAAACGCATTTACATAATATACGGGGAAACGAACTAGGTTTATGAGTGGGTTTATGAGGAGGGAGTGAGATGTCAACCTTTCAAAGAGGTAGGTCTCATTATACTCATAAACAGTTCTCCTATTATATTATTCTCTGATTAAAAAACTCCGAGGAAAATATTTAATTAGTATGATGTTCGTTACCCAGCTCAATCGCGCTGTGCGCAGCGGTCCTAATTTACAAATTTGTGTCCAAAAAAAATCAAAACAAGAAGGATTTCAGCAATATAGGCTAGCGGGTGTTGTCAATCATGTTTCTGGAGCGTTAAATCGATTGCAACGAGTCTCAGTCCGATTAGGTGCACCCAGCATACCAAATTTGCAAAACTGTAATCCGAAATCCAAAAATTAATGCACATTTTTTTATGTAGGCAAATGAGGTGTCGTTTACCAAATTTTTTTTCTTTTTTTTGGTCGCTGAAACAACTGCGAATAGTTTCAGCTCGTTCAGACTGCATCGCGTGATAAAAATCACTTTTTTCCCCGTTCAAAACCCACAAAAATTATTTTTTTACATAACTGTTCTGCACGACGTACCACTGTGGTCTCAGCAAGTGCCCAGTCAGGCTAGTAACGAGTGCTCTAGCAGATGGTCATTAACTCAAGTTCTCAATTTCTCAAAAAACATCTTTGAAAATTTGCTCCTTCGACCATGCTGTATGACTGGCATTTGTTTTCTGTCATGACGAAAGTTGAGGATTTAATAAACACAGAATCTGAATCACATTGCTTTCTGCAAGGTCCGTGAAGAAGCATGCGACCACTCGACACCCCCATCAAACATCAAGTGGTAGACCTAAAATGCAATTCTGAATGCTTTGAAGCCATTGCCAAGTAAACAATTAACATGATCTTTTCCTACTTTCTAAGCCTTTTGTCATACGTTTACCTTTTGTTGTGTTGTGTTCGTGTTACAGCACAAGTTACATAGTCTTATTTGAAGAAAAATATGATTTTTTTGAAAACCAAGACTTTAAACAAATTAAATAGAGCTTAATTATTTCAAAATAAATATTACAGTCGTGATGATTAATAATTTCATAGGCTTAACCAAATCAACAAGTAACATGAGCAAAGGTGCAACCCACTGGGTGCCCTTGACCAGAATACCAAGGTAATGCTTTAGCTTTAATAAAAAGAATCCAGTAGGTAGTTTCTTTTCATTAAAGTTGAAACAAAAAACACCACAATATTTGTAGTTGAAATAAAAAACACCATGATGAGGTTGTCTGGCTGCTCTCATCTAAAATTTAGATATTATTCTTGCTGCCCCCTCATTTACTTTAAAACGCCATACCTGACCTAGGGTATTTAAACACTTTGAACATCATACATCATTTTTCGAAGGAAAGGAGGCCTCGATGTTCTACTTGAAGAAATTGGGTTTGTACTCTAATCTAATACTCGACTGTTTCTGGGAACCTGTAAAATGCATCCGGGTTCGAGAGCTTGAACTTTTAATGTAATCCTGATAAAGGAACAAGTAGTAATAACAGCTACGTAGCTCTTCCTTTAAAAGTCGGAAACTCATTCAATTAGGGAAGACGGCTTTATAAACAGAGAGGGATATTAGATTGGCCCCCAGAGTACTCTCCAACTGTCTTCTTAAGCAAAAAGCTTCAATTTTAGAAAGAAAATAAACACAAAAAATATGATTTGCTTCGCTTAACAGTTTTTCTAATAACAGAAAAGACAACAGGATATATTTTAAGGATGATATACCAGCAAAGGAAGTGATAAGAAGGGTGGCAATAATTGTATAAGATTTTGTAGAGAGTGTTATCGACGACGTGTGGAACAGCGGTACTCAACGGTTCAACAACCCGTCAATATGAAACAACAAGTAGCGCTGCCAGTTATGCAATATCTATTATACTTATGGTGATTCTATAGGTAACGATACTAGTCCTAGTATAAAATAAGTACAACTAAGGCCGAGAAGATAGTGCTAAACCCGAACGACCGATCGGTATGGACTGGGAATTGGCGCAGTGAGAACCAAGGGTCTGAAATTGGTTAATTTCCCCCTCAAAAATGGTTTTTCTCGCAGTTACCTGATGAGGAAATTCCTATTACCCAGTCGAAAGAAATCATGTTTATTTACTTAATTCCCAAAATTTCCAGCTGGCAAAAGTTCTTACTCCACGTCGCAAGTGGATGTTACCCAAAACACGACTTTCGCTTTCGCCAACTCCAATTCGCATCATGCAACGTCAGCATCGTGAGCATACATTTTTTGCGCATTCTTTCGGTGCCGTCATGGGAATACGGTATTTTTTTCCGAGCTCATTGAACCAATCTTGCTACGATTAAACAACCAGCAAAGAAATTAGACTCAAGTTAGATGATGGCACAGTTCCTCATTGAGTGAGTACCAAGTAAACTATCTTACTTGTACATAATTATATCGATATCGACATTATAGAAATAACGATTATTTTAACGCCGTAATCCTAAATTATAATACTGATTTACGATTCCGATAATACTGGAATATAAATATATTTCCTCAATATTAACATTTTTCTCCTTCACTGTATATTTTCATTATGCACATGAGAAAATAAATTATTTCGATAAAATTTAGTACGATAAAAAAAAAGGAATAACAATCTAGTGATAACTATCATATATGTCACTGTGATAACTATTCTATACAGCGATAACTATTCTACCTCATTAGGGTGAAAGTGTAGAAGAAACTTCTGGCGTGCCAATGGGTCATGTGAATAAAACTAGCCAAATGCTTATATGTACATGCATTTTTTCAAGCAAATGCTAGAAATCAGGCGATTAAAACTAGCAATTGCTTATGCTAACCTAACCTGTCCAAGCAAATGTTTGAGGGAATTTAGCCAAGGATTTACTCGATCCTGCCACTATTTTTCCTAATGTTTTATTTGCTCCTATGTGACTAAAAAGAAAAAAAAGCTGTGAGACGAAATAAAAAGTACCTACCTATTTTAGAGATCAGTGAAAAATGATTTTCTGATTTTAAAAACGCTATGGAATGAAATAAAAAGGATGTTAGCTCAATAATGTGTTTTTCCCTTGAGGATGGTCCTACTTTCTTGTTTTGAAATTATGGTCACCGTAAGTTTGACGAACTTGTTGGTACGACTAACTGGCTGGCACGACGTCGGCGTCGATGCAGCAGCCTCAAACTCACTACCCCAGAAGTCATCGGGCGAACTCATCTCTTATAGGTAACTAGAGAACTAACGAAAACATGAAAACCGCAAGAACGACGGAAGAAGAGAAAACAACAATACAGCAAAAACTACTGAAACTGGCCGCGATCTCGAAATCAAAGCGTCTGAGCAAATCGAACTCAGGTTTCAACAACAACAACGCGCGAGGCGGAAAGAAGCGGAAACGCAGAAGCTTGGTCGCAACTAGGAATCTGTCAGCGAGCCGTACGGTAACGCCTGGGTGATAAATACTCTGAAGCAAAATTCTAGACATATTTTAGCATTTGCTAGGCAGCAAAAGCAAAAGGTAATTCACACGAAATTAAGCATCTACTAGGGTCCAGACCAGTTGCTTGACACCTTATGCGTGTACTAGCTAGTTGATGCTCCAAGCAAATTATTCGTTTTTATTCACATGACCCATTATGTGATAGATATTATAGAGTATTGATAACAAGATATATCAAATGATTGAGTCCTGTGGTTCTTTCATGTTGGACTTCTATACGATCTGATAAAGTCTACAAAAGAAAGGAAGCTGGACGTGGAAGAAAGATAGCTTTTAAGATCCTGTTTCCAAGTTAACGTTTTGGAATGGTGGGTCGATCCCCGAACAAGCTGCGTCCCAATTCATCCAGGCTGAGTTCCAACTACCTACGTACTTGATACTTGGGCGTTGCTTATATCTGATTCATCGTCCAGGTACGTCTTACGGACTGAGCTCTTTGAGTAGACATCTCAAGTTTTGGATGGGGGAGAGAGAGAAATTACTGCGGTAGCACAAAGCCCTTCTCTCTACCTCCCAAAACCACCGCCACCCTTTTCAACATTTAAGGCATCACGGAGTTGTTGATAACTATCTGAGAAGGGGCTGAGGAGGTTGGCGCGTGGAATGCCGAGAAGTGCTCCTCCCCCCAGGCTCTGAAGGAGCGTAAAAACTTCTCGCTAATTACACTGACCCTCCTCTCATACTGGTGGATATTTGTATTCAAGGGGTGAACGCTTTGGATCCCTCCAGCACCAATGTTTCTTTGGAGTAAAACTGAGGAGAGAAATGGCACACGGTAGATAGGGCGAGGGAGATGCTGATTGCGCTCCTGTTTTACTGTCCGTTACCTTAGATAAGCCTGTCCTATAAGACCGTCAATAAACAACCCTAATTAAAAGTTTCGAACCGTAATTAGAAACCCTCAACCGAACCCTAAACTGTCGAGAAGTTTAGACCCATCCTCGTTCCACCTGTTTTTCATTTCTAGAGCTTCCAGGTGAATTTTATTCTTACACCACAGGCCTCAGTATCCGCTTATCTTGGTACCCAATTCGAACTTTCATTACAAGATTCGGTTCTACATTGTTTTTGACCAACTGAATTCGTTAAATTTCCTTGAAAATATAAAATTGTGATGCCTGTTCTGTGGAGAGATGGATACAACGATAGGTGCTCTGTATAATAGCATGGTTGAGTTGAACGCTTGGCAAATTAAATTAAAATTCAGGCAATTATTATGTATTTATGAACTCATTGAACTATCGGCAAACGAGGTTAAATTCCACACTTGATGAACGGATATTGGAACTGCGAGGGTATAAAATTAAAAATTTCTCGTCTATATTATTTTTAATTACCTACATAACACCTCGAACTAAGCCGAACAGAAATTAAACGCGAGGTCTAGAATCAAATACTTACTGAGTAGCTGTATGACCTAAAAATTTCTAAACACAAAGGGAAAAAAACGCTTGTATTTATTTCAAAACGGTTTATTAATAAGGAACATGCACCCTTGCTGAAATTTTGTGCTGTGAAACCTTTTAATATGGATAAAAATGTTGTAATAATCAAAATCGCATTTGAAAATTTTAACCTTTAAAAATTAAAACATTTTAATATGGATAAAAATGTTGTAATAATCAAAATCGCATTTGAAAATCGGGAGAAGGGGAAGCTGTCCGAAACGCTCTGTGACTGATTCACAAGCGTGTGACGTCACAGTTCCCTTATTCCGGAGGACAAGGCGATTTCCATGCTTATTATCAACGAACAACTACGTCCATGTAACAAGTTTCCTTTTCGTTATTTTCCGCGATGCTTCAACATCTTCTACAGAACATAAGAGACAAAAACGCATTACCATACTGTATAACAAAAGTAAAATAAATCGAAGAAGAAGAAGAATGGACCTAACAACCAACAAAAACAAAGCTGGACGGACCGTGGATTTGGATGCAGAAATCAGAAAATTTTCGGTGATATTCCTTCATATTTTATTGTTACCCCGAAAAAATGCCATACAAATATAACATTGTGCCATTCTGTGCCAGCTCAAATCGCCCGAAAAATGGTTCATTGTTGTGCCAATAATCCCGGAAAAAGTGGATCGACCGGATACGGAGAAAAGACTATAGTATCATTCACAAGTAAATCTATGTGTGTTTGCAGAGATCATTTTTAGAAGTAGGTATGAATATTTACTATTATAGATACCTGACCGGTGATCAGATCAAAGCTCCGTCATACCTTTGCTTTTCATCGATGGATAAATTATTACAGGTAGGTAGGATACAATAAATTAATCGTCAGTTTTGTTTCCTCACCACGTACCTACCTATAACGAAGGTAGGAAAGCTATTATATGCAAAAAGTCAAAAAATTGCATCCTCCAAAATCACTAACAAAACATCCAAGTTTATTGCATTTCATTTTATAAACGAAGCTTTTTTCCACCAATAAGCATAGGTACAGCATTTCGTAGGACTTGACGTTTGCGAATGAGGTTCCAAAAGGTTCTTTTGATCGTCATCAAATTTTTGTGATACCATCCACCGCAATATAATAAATGGTTGACTTCGAAGCAATATAATGAATTTTATGAAAATACACATAGTAGGTAGGCATGTACGTGACTCGTACCTACCCAATGTTCGAAGATACAAAGAATGCGTCAAGGTTACTTCTTTTGAGGATTTGTAACAGCAGTCAGTGTTGGGCAGTCCCTGACCTTTCCTTACTAACTTAAGTCAGGAATAGTTCGCAAATAGTTGACTAGTAAAATTAGGCTAGCCTAAGTATTGTGGCTAATACCGGTAGGCTTGGATGGAATACATTTGTGGAAGAATACAGGGGTGAACTGCGACTACGAATTACGGTAATCACTGGGGAAAATGGTCAACAACAACTCAGTGCGTTTTGCACCTTCCTACGAATCAACTCCTCTTGTAGGCAAGTCAGGTATACAATTTTATAGACACATAATGACATTACATACCGGACATCGCTACTTGTAGTTCATTCATATATTCAAAGACAGCCGACTATGCAAAAGTTCAGCTTTTTTAAATTAACTGATTGATTAGTTACATAAATAATTAGGAAATTAGGTAATTAATTAATGATTTTATGTCCGATTCATTTATGGTCATCGAAGAGAGATGACTTCGCTAAATTTCAGCTCGATTGGACATAGGGAAGTGGGCGAAGAATCCATTACAAACTTCGACCGCCGTAGACAGAGTTAGTCAAGTAAGAGCCTATAACAGTGGCGTTATTGCAAGGTTTTCTAGTTCCACCAATATATCATCAACAAAAAATGCATACTGTTATACCGGTTTCGGTGATCAAACGAAGTTATTGTTCGTTACTGACGATGGTTTGACCACCAAAACCGAACAGCATATTTTTTGTTGTTTATTAGTGGAAATAGACAACCTTTAAGTAACTCCATTTTCGTTTTCTCTATGCGGGACTGCACGGACTAACCAATGCAGGCAGGATTTAAACTAAAGAAATACGTATCCTGGATTGGAATGTTTCACGCAGAGTCTCACACAACAAGAAGGGAATGACGTTTATGGAAATACACGATGACTTTAGTAACACAAAGGCCTCAAGCCTTTCCTTCACACTTTCTATGAATAAATTTCCTATCAGAAGGGAGAAGGGAGCCCGCGGAAGAGCTCATACACGCATCTTACGTAACCGAGTGAAGGCTCTAAACCCAACATCACCACTCCCCTAATCCGGGAGAAAATTTCCCTTGCGGTGTTCCGTTACTCATAGTACGGTCCCGCGAGGTTTCGCGCCCTTTTGCTCACGTGAGGACTTCCCGAACGAAAATGCGGGAGTTTAAGACAAAGGGCAGTAAGGGCAGAAGCTAGCGCATATCGGCGGAAAATGATGACGTCACGGTTTGCCGCTTATCCTCCGACCCCCTCTCACTCTAAAAACCCCGTAAAAACAAGGGTTTCTCCCATGGGAAGCGCCTAATGTGCGTGGGGCCGCACTTTTCCCTACACGAGAATAATAAAAACCGTTCGTATGAGTATTGTCTGAAGGGAAGATAGAATTAACATACAAATGGAAAACAACGTAAGGGGTGTTTCCACGGTTCGGATGTTCAAGATGAAAACAATATCATCCTGCCGAACAATATTTGTTTCTATTCGGATACCTATTGAAAAGCCTACCAGAAGCGGACTCATTTTCAAGAAACCGGAATTTCCATGCCAAGAAGAAATACTAGTGGTAAATAAAACGTAGGTCGCATAATCCTTAGCGCAAACTGGACCATGGTCAGTGGCCCAAGTTCCAACTACTCAGGCAATTGCATGCGCATTACAATAATGAGGAATACCGTGCACCAACAGCTGTACAGCATACCGTACGTCAGTCTTTACTAAATTACTTCCACAAAAATCCCCAGATTGTCAAACCTTCTACTTCCCATTCTTACCAAAATAGAGTCCAAATCACTGGCATTGTTGTAAATCCCCTTCCTCAACTACCCGCAGTCCCCAATACATTATCTACATTGTAGACAAAGAACTTGATGTAAAAATGAAAAATCCTTCACATTTTAATCGGTCACAATTTAAAACTCTGATATTCTCTTGGCTCATAAACCGTGATGCAAATAAATGTTAATGGATCCCCCGCAGCGCTTACTTACCTTAATAATTATACATTTCATATCCGCAGAATGTATATTTTATGCACTGAATATCTTTGTAATAATGATTCTTACGTTTTATATATAGTTCTAATTTATAATCTAAGTTGAAACGAAAAACACAAACAATAGCCAGCCTATAAACCATGTTCCGATTCATGTTCCGGCTACACGGGCCTAGCCTTCTGTCGGGCATTAAATATTATGAAGAAATTGTGATGATTTAAATTTTCTGTAATGCTGTAATAATAAGGCGTTATTTCATTTCATCTACTTTGCTCTATTTTTTACCGACTTGAAAAAATAGGTTCTCAAATCTACTATTCCAAAGAATTTTTTTTCAAATGAAATCATCCTAGGTGATCATGAAATCACCTAGGATGATCATGAAATCATCATAGGTCAGTTATACTCTTTGATTTCCAGTGCTTCGACAGACATCGCACGGTTTGAAGACAAAAAGCAGCCTGAAAACGACTGTGGATGCTCCAGTGGTGATCAGTAGGACAGCATGAGGTATATTACTAGATAGATCGCACTAAAAAGCAGAACAAAAACCCGGCTTCAGAAAAACGAGCACAAAACTAAAAAGTAATGCATAATTTGTATGCGGAACAAACACACATAATTTATTGAAAGCAAATACAACAACATTTTTGGAGTCGGCGCCAAATTTCAACTAAAAACCCCACACACAACCTTCATATTTAATCCCTTGGTTTTGGTTTATTATTTTCAATAATGAACCTTTGGAATCGAGCATGGAAAAAACAATAATCCCCCCACCTAATTTGATGGTTTCCGTTTCAAGATAATTATGTAGAATCCGAAAATGGAATAAAACAAATACTGTCCGCTGAAATTTGGTTTGTAGGTCCCAATTGGAGACTACTTGGACCGCGAAGCTCGGCCTTACGGCCAGTCATCTCTAAGGGATGAAAAATAGGGGTTGAAATTTTCAGAACGCCGTAGCTCCAAAACTTTCAATGGAAGGGTTCTTTTTTTTCAACATCTCTAAAATTATCTCAAACTAAAGAATTTTTTGAGACCACCCGGAGCACTGTAAGACCAGCCGTTCTTTTGCACCGAAAAGCTTCGTCAACATGATCGTGAATGAAAAGGTATAAATACGGCTCAGATGACATTGCTGGGGAGCACCTTATTATAACCCAGCCCCATGGCTGTTTGAAGTCGAGTTGGTTGTTTTGTGATATTATTTCATTTGAAGAACGATGGCTCTTTTGGATTTTGTTATAGGTACTTTCGTAACTTGAACAATCATTACGCTTCATGAATAACAGCAAATAATTAATGACTGAATTATTGAATCCTGCGCATTTTTATGAAACTGTAATTCCCGGGCCGGCTCCATTACTCGATTTAGGGGTTTCCTGGGGGGAGCTCGTGGGTAGGTATTGACCACAGAAAACAGCAATCTACTCAGAAGGGGTATTTATACAGGTAAACAATAGAACGTTGTGTAATAATTTGCAGCGTTTTATACATTTCAATTGAAATTTGGCACCGACTTCAACATTTTGTTGTATTGGCTTTGAATAAATTACGTACTCACAATTCGAGTTGATATGGAAACCGTGACGTTAAGGACGGTCGAAGGGTGTGTGAGGGGGGGGGGGGGGGGGGGGGCTGCTGAAACAGGTCTACGACACAGGCATTCTTTCCACCCGTTCCATGACCAAACCAGACCGAGAATTATTGTCCCACAGGCATTTTTCAGTAGACGGAACATGACAACGAAATGAAACTAACATTTTCAGACACACTCAACCATTCACACACACACGTGATCAAGAACTCAAAGGTGAGAATACGAGGAACACAATTTTCGTTCATCACTAGGCTACCTACCTCTTCAGAGGAACACTGCGAGGGAGTCTGAAAATGTTTACGTTGATTTTATATGTCGTTAGATGTTGCTAAATGTTTGCAGTATTAATGGCATCGCAATTTTTTTTTTTTTTTGCATTCAGTCTACCATGTCATTAGCGGGAGACTTGTGATCACTTTTGGGTCGAAAAAAATGTTTGTGCTCCAAATAAAAATGGCCTCTCTCGTTTTGCGTTGGAGACTTTTCTATACAAATTTGTTTCAGAGTCTGTTTGCCTGCCAGTCATTCCTTACTTGTATCCAAGAATCCTTGGGAGTAACAATATGAAAGGGTGGTGGAAATCAGCTGAACTCTGTAGGGTAGGTGAGATTCCGTCACCAGACGCTCCCATCAATATCGGACTGTAACTTTCAATCGTACAACGGCAAAAGTAAAAACCTTGTGACGCACAAAACTCCAAAATAATGGTCGTATGAACCTGAAGTATGAAGGGTACATGTTATGGATGTAAGGAAACTTTGTACAACACTTTTTTTAACAGACTTGGTTTTTTGTATGGCATATTTTACTGATTTGACGCTACTACCTCCTATTTATCCTAGTTATTTACGTGCACCATGAACATATAATTGCAGTTATTACTAAAGTTCCGATACCTAATGAATATTAGAGGCTCACTAATCAATATTACCCTGGAACTATCGATAAGGAAATGTTTTTGTAGTCAGTGATGCGAGCGCCGAGATGGACGATCTAACTCATAAATTATTTTATTATTTCCCAATTTCAGTCAAGATGGACACATACCTACGGAAACCTGTTGTTTCATTAAAATATCCGATCGACGCTCGATCGAAGGCTCTTAAAAGCCTTGTAGGTAGAAGTGCCAATAACTTCCGGGTCTTTTGGCCTAACCTAACTACCAATGTAGAATCAACAAGACCGTGTCAATAAAAGACAATAGTTCCTAACTTAGTGCAACGGGGATATTAAAAGTATTGTGATTCAAATCGATATTTTCTGCTATTAGAAAACATAAACCTACTTATGCAAACGGTAAAAGCAAGGCTTATAGGTTAGACGGTTGGTGTTTCCCCAGCAGAATATTGATAATGTCTACACTCACTTGAATAACAATCGAACTGTAAGCATTCCAGATGGTCATAAAAGCCTGGATATTGTAATTCAGAATTCGTATTCTAGGATAAAGCAAATTGAGGAAGTGAAGGGCAGGCGTCTGAAAAATACCCCGAGAGAAGAACGACGGCCAAAGCCGTTAATTCATTTAGATTAAAGTAGGATCACTTCTTATCGTCACAGGGGGGAATACAAATCAACCTTACCCTTCGTTTTTCTCTCACTCGTTCCCCCCATTCCCTTAAGATGCTATCAACCTTGTTAACGCTGTGTTGGCTTTACCGGAAGGGCGGACTCTGAAAAGGGGATACAGTTGGAAAGTAAAATGGAACATCCAACGGTCGAAGATGGAGAAATCGAGAAAGTGCACTTGTGAACGTCACCCTTGAGAATTGCCCAGACAATCCATACCAAGACGAAGGCGAAGACCGGGCAACTACCATAAAAACACATTCTATCGGACTTTTCTGGATTTCCTGGTGTGCAAAGGGAAGAAACTCCAATCATGGATATGTCCTTACCTTCGACACCCAATACCCCCAAAAATGGAGCGCCCCTTCTGGAGGCAAAATGAAAACATCATAAATGATTATCACTGATGGGTACCTAAACCTACAACGGAATCTACGAATACATTGGTATATCTATTTTCTGTAAGGATAACCCTACTGTCTACTTTACTGTACATATCCGGAATCTATCTGAAATATCCGAAAGCATGGCTAGAAGAAATATGAAATCCGCCTACGCGTAACCCAACACCGATTTGCGATTCTTATGCGTGTTGACGTTCTCTTGTTTTATACAACCCCAATATAGCTAAGAATATCGCTGTGTCAAGACGATGCACTTTATTCTGAACAGATCAAGGTTTTATCACACGGAAGTATAACCATAGAAACCTCTAAGACATATCCGGGTCGGAATATAATAATTATATGGCAAAAAAGTTATGGCAAAAATATGTATATATTTTTATTATTAGCGTCTTTGAGATGATTGACAGTAACACCGGGCTTCGAGGACCAACTAGAACCCTAATGGGATCTACATAATACTTAAAATGTGGCAAAACACGTGTTCCCTCGTTAGAAAACGGATTATTTAGTATAGAAAATAGTGGTCAGTCAGAAAAACATACCGGACCACTTCAATGCCATAACGCCGTGTTTGTACAATATCAAATGTCATCAATTTCGGTCAGCGGTGCAGTCAAAGTGTCGAGTATGGGGTACGGCGAATGCGGACGGATTTTTTTGGGTATTTTTTATGAACCTTGAAACGTAGAACAGCATTTTATGTGGGGTGGGGGTGGGGGGTTGAAAAATTTGTTTTTCTTGGATTCAGAAGGTTCACTGAACAAACCAAAAAAATATATATAAGGCAAACGTATGCGTATTTACCTACTCCAAAGAAGTCCGTTCAATACTGTTAACACTACATTCGAGAGGTCGAATATACATAATTTAGTGAATAAAGAAACTGATATCTCTATCTATTAGTATTCTGTAGTGCTATAAAAAATGCAACTTTACTGATATTCGCGAAATCCTTGGCTTACACAGACTTCTGTAATGTAATTCCTGAATTTTCTTCGACCTCAAGGTAGCGGGTACAGGAGTTTCTTCAGCACTTGGCCGTGATTTCCCGCTAGAATTCCCTTCCCTAAAGGACTCTTAAATAAAACAATGCCATTTTGATTGATTGGAACAGCCCGTCACACGATTTTCTTCCTCCCTGTTTCATCCACCGCTTTATTTTCTTTATAAAAAAAACCCTTTCTATTCTAGCTGCCTAAAGCCGCCTTCTCACACAAACGATTGTTCTCTGGAGCTCATCCTTTTAATGTTGTCCTTATCTTTTCTTTTTCTCATTTTCCTTCGAGTTTTTTCACCTCGGTCAAAAAGTATGAAACAAAAGGTTCCCCTACAAAGCTTTTTTGTATTTTCCTTACGAAAATTATATCCATTATCTTTTTCTCAGCAGTTCTAATTAAGCGGAGTGTTGGAAGAATCCTTAAATCCCTGTTGATATAACTGAAGGAAATTCAACAGAAGGAGAATTTCCCATTTCATAACATACAGACAGCGAAGAATAGGTTGAAAGCTAGCATGACATTTTCCTTCTGAAGACGAGTAAAGGTAAAGTGAGGTGAGTGTGCTGATTGTCTTGATAGGTTCCTACTTTTTTTTAAATCTATTTGTTGATAGGTACAAGTTTGTTGTTCACGGCCATACGAATCATCCAAATTAAGAGATAATGTGAGAGTATGTCAAGTCAAGGGCCCTACTTAGCTATAGCGACCACCAGAATTTAAAACATGGCCGGGTTCGCAGGGCCGAAACGGCCGCCGCACGCCGTTATTTCATTTGAAGAATGATGGTTATTTTGGATTTTGTTGATAGGTACCTTTTTAACTTGAACAAACGCTTCATGAATGACAACAAATAATTAATGATAGAGTTCTTGAATCCACCGCATATGTTTGAAACTGTAATAACTGCCCGGCCGGCTCCGGTACTCGATTTAGGGGTTTTCTGGGGGAGCACGAGGTCAGGTAGAACACAGAAAACAGTGATCTACGCAGAAAGCGCATCTATTATACAGATAAATAATAAACGTTGTGTAATAATTTGCAGCGTTTTGGGACTCAAACAAGACGAAAACTCGATTTTCGGGAACGTACATCAACGTTGAACATGAAAATTTGAAAACTTCCCGACTAAAAAGTTTATTTTAAGGTTCCGTTGATTCTCAATTTCATCTTCGACATTACCCTGCAGATGAGAGGCCAAGACGGTCTTTGCTCCGTCCCAAACCACGTTCACTCGGTGCCTCCCTATCTTTCGTTCTTCCACCCTAGTTCGAAACTCGCAAAATGAATTAAATAGTGAAACGAGTTCGTTCAAAACTCGCTCTCTATAGGGTGGGGCTGAGGTTCGAGATTGGAAATCGGCAAAGTTATAAGGGCTCCCTTGACGTGGTCGGTGAGCCACCCGGCGAATGAAGTAAAGCTAGAGAGAGAACGGTGGCCCAACTTTGGAGAGACTGTTTCCTACGACCCTCGTCTCAGTTAAATAATCCTTAGCTGCGAGAATGATTACGGATAATTCAGTTTTTAGCTATCATGCACTGATATGGGATTAACACGACTAACTTACCGCTTCTGAGTTGAATACGATTTGACGGCGAACTATATGGAAGTGCTTTGGAATATCAACTCTGGGAAAACTAAATAATAAAAATAATCCCGGGACCACCTAAAGCTTGGAGTTCCAATTCATGATATAAAACTGCAACTGAATACGTGAACCTATTTTAAAACATTCTGTATCGATGGAGGTTTGCAATCCATCAAAACGCTATACAAGTTCACCCCTGCCAACTTGAACAATCTCTCATTACAGTGCTCATTTGCCCCCACATCTTGTACTGTGATGCCAACTTTCTTAAGTAGGTACTCAGTTTAGTAAATGTTAACAAACTAAAGGTAGCACACAACGCTTGTTTGCGGTACATTCGCAACATAAAACCCCGACCCCCAATCAGAAATCTCTAATTATTCTGTTTAAGTTTACCAAATTACTATAAGTACCGTTTCCCATGTTTTTTAGGGTGACCGGTGAGGAGACCGAATATGAAGTAGAATTTGACCAAGTAGTGGAAAACTGAGGTTTTAACGAAGTTTTTTTTTTTGTATGATAACATTAGAATTAGTATCAGCAGGTGAATCAAGACAATTAAATGGCACTATCAATGATCAAAGGTAATTTGTCAAAAATAGGAGCCTAATTCGAGTTTTTGGGGACCAAAATTGATGGAAACCAACAAAAATAGGTATCTCAATTATTACACACGAACGAAACAATAAATGAACAGCTAACATTTCTTTAGGTATTAACTCATTAATTAACCCATGTGACAAGGACTTCGCAGCGTTTTTATTTTCAAAACTCTTAGAGGTCTCACATCTGAGTACCTCTCTTCACTTCTCAGTTCTCACTAAAGCCAAATCAGCCAGGTCCAATGCCCTAACGTTGGTCCAGCACCGTTCCTTCGAACAGTCTTCCTCTCTCCCTAAGGGAAAACACCTAGAGGCAGTTGAGCGGCACGCTCTCAAATGGAACTTACAAGGAAGACGCATGAAGGGAATGCCACTAACAACATGGTGCAAAGTGTGGAACCGGAGGCTATGGCGGCTGGGAAGTCCTGGGGACAGTTGAAATGCAGGGCTCAAAACAGGGTTCGGTGGCGGTCCTTCGTCGAGGCCATTCTCTCTGACAAAGAGCTATAGGACATATAAGTCAAGAGGCTCAACACATATCATCTCTCTTCACTTCTCACTAAAGCCAAATCAGCCAGGTCCAATGCCCTAATGTCAGTCCAACACCGTTCCACACCAAGTTTGCCGAACCCTTCGGCCTCTTAGGGGCAAGGTTGTGGAACAGTCTCGCCCTAGGGGATATCCCTGCGATAGGCACGTTCAGGAACAGAATAATTCAGTTCCTAAAACATTATGATTGAGCGCACCGCTCCTTCCTCACATTCTTATATTTCATGAGACTGATATAAGAATAAATATTATATATTTTTCAAACTGCTTTATACCGTGTGTACAATATGGTATGTTTTCTCCATTTCCTTTCTTTGAATATTCTGTATTTATATCATTCCGTTTTTCTGTAATTCACTAACATGTATGGGCCAACTGGCCTAAGTGTTAATAAAGCATTTTATTATGTTTATTATTATTATTCTTATTATATTCACCTAGCCGAAAAAGTCCAAACAACTATTTGCTTACTCATTCGATTACTACCGCTATTTTCAGCTAAGCAGGTATACAGCAAACAGTCTCTCACATTGGTAATTGTCCTCAACACGTGTTCCCGACAAACAAACGACTGCAATTTCAAATTAATAAGCGCTCAACCATTTGGGAGTCGATCAACTGGTCGTCATGATAATCCTAGGACTGACAGCATTGTAAGCCGGTGCACTCGGTGTGTACCGGTTGACGCAGATACAAATACAGAATAAAGGATCATGCTGAGAGAAGAACACTGCGTAGAAAAGGAAGTTCCAGGAAATCCCCGCGCAGCTATTGAATATTGCGCACTTCCTAATACAGAGGTTATAATGAAGCTCTATAAGCTCACCTATCTTGAATGTATTTTCATCTATTGATTGTTATTGATGATAGTCTGATAACCGAAACCGGTATAAGCGTCTTTTTTTAGTAGAAATAAACAACGTTTCAATTAATCATTGGAATACTTGAATTCTAGGCAAGGAATTCTAGTTGAAACATGCGCAGAAGAAAGTTAAAGTTGAATTTTTATGAAATTCTTATAGGACGGTCAAAGGCCCAATCCACAACTACCCTCAATATTTCAAGTCGTTATTACCATTAATTCGGGTAGTTATGAGCAAAGCAAAGACCGGCTTTAGCCAAAGATCCTTAGCCAAAGATAGTCGAATATTAAGAAATTAATCGCTCAATTATGATACCTCAATAACCTACATGGGAAATGATAGCTGATGATAGCCCAAATATTTGTGTCGTTCTGCTGATATCTAGGTAAGTGCCCCCAAGATGCGTCAGAGCTACAGTTCTTTTCAACTTACAATACTAAATTCTACCTAATAAATCATATTTATTGCGTCCATTCACTCACGGCTTAAGGCTCAGTTTGTACAACAAACTATGTATACCTACCTGCAAGAAAGTGAATACAAAGTGCACAAAAAATTTTGACTATCTCGTTTATATACACGGAGGGAATGCACATCATACGGCAGTAATGGGACGTCCCTATCGATCGGAACCGGCTTTAGTGAACACGTAGGCAAAATAAAATCTCCAACCCGAGAGATAAGGAAAGGGATTTAGAGGTCGAGATAAAGTTTGGGAAAGTGCTTGGCACATCAACCAGGATCAGGGATCAGCTTCAAGTATGCATGAAAGTTTCCTCATCCCACTTGGCCGACGGAGGGGTGGATGAAACTGAGCGTGAAACGATCCTATGTTGACGGAGCCCAATGTTAAAAAGCAATGCTATATTCGGAGGCCGTATCGATTTTGTTCCGCCTTTCACAGCTCGGAAGGTGGGCGGTTGACTTTGTATACCAGTATACTCAGTAGTGGAGCTCCGATGGAGTCTGAGGTTTCTGAGAGATTGATCAGTTCCTGAGATCGAGGTGAATACAAGTACCGACACGCCGATTATCGAGGAGCTGTGCCTGACTGAAATTAAATACATTACACTCTCAATTTGAAAAGGAAAAAAATCCAGACATGCACCATGGCTTAAGGAGCGATTTTCAGTGAAACAGTTCGGGATATTATTGAGAATTTAAATTCATTATCATCTGCCACTGCACTCATTACGGCCTGATTGGGCACTCGTTGAGACCAGAATAGCATGTCGTGCAGAACAATTATGCCCAAAAATAATTTTTTGGTGTTTTGAACAAAAAAAGTGATTTCGATCACTTGATGTAGTCTGACCGTGCTGAAACTACTCGCAAACAACACAGTCCGACCGTGCAGTCAGACTGACAATGCAGTCTGACCGTGCTGAAACTACTGGAACTACTCGTAAACAACATCTCTCATGCCTACAGAAAAAATATGCAATTGTTCGATCCTGACACTGCATATGAACAAATATAGTGCATTACGAAATGCATGTAACTGCAAGTTAGCGAGACTGAACACCATAAAATACCGTGGAGTGCACTTAAGACTTCCACCACATATGAAAAAAGCATTTAACTGATTTGGCAATATGATCAGGAAGATTTTACATTACTTCTTGCGATATGGACCACCTTACAATGGTGCACTACTTGAATATTATGCAGTATAATATTCAACTAGTAACAAAAAACCTTCAAAGGGCCAAGGCGCCTGGGATGACCAGAGGTACTGACGGGTAATGGGCCCAAGGGTCGGAAATTTTTGCCTAGCACATATTCAGTGCGGCGCGGGACATACTGACACCAAATGCCATACTAAAATATTTATAATGACATTGTCATGGTACCATTCCTGTAAATATTATAATGTTACCAATAAAAACGCGGAGAAGGCGAGATGCGTGATGCAAGGGGCAGAGCCAGGTATCTATCCCTCCAACGATCTCCCAATGGCTTTCAACGGCCGTCAGTGGACCAGGGGAGGGTAGAGGCGCCTTTATAAGGCACCCGGCTTGCCCAGCTCACCATTCTACCGATCTCCCTCGAACCAGAGCCTTCTCTCTTTTACATTACCTCCACTCCTCTTTCAACTCATCCTTCTCCTTAAGCCTACGTTCTCAAATTGGAATTTCCTTCCCAGTACTCAAACTGGTGAGAACCGGACGAGCGATTTTCCAAGTATTTAACGTGGTGAGAACCAGAAGGATACTTTCCTACCTTTCATTTCCAATATCCAACGTGGTAAGAACCAGACGGATATTTTCCTATCCTCCAGGCGTATCCCAGGTGGTGAGAACCGTGCAGGTACGCTCTCACACACTCCCCTCTTCATTCAACCACACTACCTCAACCTCACCTTCCCAAACCAACCTCAAACTTACCTCTCACCACGGACATATTAAGATATTGATAATGACATATTAATATCTATACAGATAAAGACAAGTCACCCCAAATGCCTATTTAGATACTCAGTGGCGCGTCAATTTTCTTAGCCTTTCGTATAGTGCGTTAGGCGTCAAGGCGTGCAGAGCACAAGTGCCCATGGTCACTATCTTCGGGACAAATAGGCCCCTAACCGCATTCGTGTAACCTACAGATATATTATTTCACTGCGACAATGGACCAGAAGACCTCGCGAGGAAGATATGAGTCGAAAATTGGTGGATTCACTTTCACATTCAGAATAATTATGAGCTAATGCGCATGTGTGTGAAGAGACGCAGTTGAACATTTGAACATCTACCTATGCATCCACACCAACAATCAATGTTTTTCGGGGTGCTTGTACGAGCGGTCCGGCCACCTAGAAGGTATACACTAGCGGTCCCGTCTGGTTGAGGCCTTACGTGTACCAGCGGTCCCGTCCAACGATGTCCCATAATGTACGAGCGGCCCCCTTTCAATTTTCCTGCTATCAGCTCATGGGGGAAAAACACTTCACTCATAGTTAGTAGGATAGTATACTTATATTTAAAAACAAATAAGCGTCATAATTATTGTCGATAATATTATCCTATACTATAAATTAGTAATGTAAGGGAAAGTCGGTTGGTAATTGGTATAAAGGATTTGCACAAACTTGGACAAGGAAATCTCCCGGTCCAATTTCGTTATTAATTTTGAGGTCCAATGACTTCCTTATACTTACCCTATGCCTGATGTCACCTGAAGTCGTATTTATTTTGATATAAACGTCAACTTGATAGCGAACTAGAGCGTCAAAGAAAATGAAGATGTTTGGATGGTGTCCATTGAAGTTCGTTTTGAATACAGAATGAAATGACTCACGAATGTTCGTAGTACTAACAAAGTTATCACTCACTCGACTAGCCCACATTCTGGAGGAAAAAGTGCTTCATCTCCGATATAAGTGTCATGAATGTACTGGGCATACGTAATCGCTTGAGCAGTTGGCGCTAGCACAACCCACTCGGAAAAAGTTTCACCCACTTCGTTGGGGTTGACCATGGGCAGCCCGAAAGACCATCTCAGCCAGTCTCCACCGCAAAACGTGATTGGCCAATAACATGTGAAAATTAAATTTGTATGAGTTCACAATCATGATACGCAATTTCCTTGAGAACCATTGGGTAAAACTTGGACTACCCACTCCATGACCAATAACAACACTAAACTGCCTGTCTGGCAGGTATCCGCTCGAGTCATTTTCTAATCGACGCCCTCTGACCGAGCGGGGCCGCTCATGTTGTTTTCAAACGTGAAAAAAACACTTTAACGCCCGGCGAGACCGCTCATGCCATCAGCGGTTTTTCGAAGGTAGGACAAAGGTTTTTTCTGGTACAAGTATGTTATAGCCCCGCCAATATCGATTGTATCGATTATCTCAAATACATGGATCCTTGTGGTATCGATGACGTGTATCAGACAAGACGGTGGGTGTACAAGAAGTTTAGTTCCCATTCCGCCGCTCGCATTGTCAAGCGATCTCAAAAAAGATAAACAATCCCAGAAACTATCCCGTGAATGAGCAGGTTGTTTGGGACTTCTGAATAGATGGTACAAGTATGTTATAGTCACTCTTATTTTTTTGTGTCCTTACAATGGTCTTCCCGTATTCATTTTGAAAGTTGATATCGGCACCCGGGATGTAGGCATCGGGACGCCATATTGAGCCGTCATCGATACCACAAGGATCGATGTATTTGAGATAATCGATACAATCGATATTGGCGGGGCTATAACATACTTGTACCTTTTTTCTTAAGCAGTGACATCGACGGATCTTCCGATTAAAAAAACGTACTTACAGTAAGTAGCCTATGTTATATGGTTACACATTTTTGGGGTGATTTTGAATTTGCAGCGGTGATACTAATGGTAGATTATGGAACATGTCATTCCGGTATTGGAGTATTGCTCGGCATGATTACTTATTTTTGAAAAATTCGTCATCGATCCCAAGTATTCTATTTAGAAGCAGTGGCACGCTTGCATTAACCCACTCAAAGAATTAGAGGAACTTCAGAAGAACTCGTCCCCCCTAAGGGATTGAGTGACAGGAAACGCCCTCGCCCAAGTCATTTGATCAGGGAGAGAAAGCCGATCGATCCACATAAACGAACCTTTCAGCGAAAAACTGTTAACCCATTCAAGTTCCCTTTGAAGTTACCAAAACGCGCTCGGATCCTATTCCGCGTAGTCGAGAGGAGTATAATTCTGAAGTGATCTGGAAGGAGGCTGAGTTCCTCCAAAGCCGAGAATGAAGCCAGGTGAATATTCATTCCCTTCTTCGTCGAAGGGGAGAATTTTGTTAGATACCGACGATGAGAGTATACTGCAAATATGGGAAAGTGTGGCGAAGAAACGATCCTCTCTCTCTTGAGCTCTATTCAAATATTCCCGTTCCGTTTTGCATGCTGGATGCAATTCTTAGCTTGAAAGACGGGCTTTGGTTATGAAAATGATGCCTTGAGACCTGAATGGGGATGAAGACGGAAGACTGTGACTTGAGAGTGAGTTGGGGAAGAACTCAACGACTACGTGTACAAATAAATGGAAATGTGATGCGTACGTTTGTTCGAGTACCAGAGTAAACATGATGGTAAGTTGCTAACAACTTTGAACAAATATAAAGCTGAGTTCAGGTGGTAAGTATGAAATAGCGAACCTCTGTAATTCCATTATAGATGAAACAAACTCCATTATAGTTCCAACAATTAAAACAACTTCTGTAACTATAATAGCGAAACTGTAATTCCATTATAGTTTAAACAAAGTTCACTATCGTTCCAACAATTAAAACGAGTTCCTTAATTGTTGGGTCACTATTTATACTGATGTTTTTCCATTGCCAGATTTCTAGAAGAGTAGAAATCGTGGATTCAGGATGATGCGGGAAAGTTATTGTTCAAAAGTCAAACGGTACAGATCTATTCTTCTTTCCAAATGGCTCTCCTCGCCAGCCGCCAATTATGGTTTTGAAGCTTCGATGCTATGTGGAGCGCAATAGCAGTAACCTAGCTTGTCTGTGAATGTATCGATAACCATATTACTTAATGTGTGCCGCTCACAGCAAATCGATAAATTTAGAACGAATGTAGATTCATTCCACCAGGACACCACATTGCGTAAATCGTGAAACCATTTCGGGAGTAAAACTAAAATAAGTTAAATCACGAGGTCCGCCCCCTGATAAATAAATGTTCCGCTATCGCCACAATGGGCAATGGGGCTGTTTTATACCTGAAACGTGGAGGAGAAATGGGATGAAGCTCGAAAAATCCCCGCATTCCTTCCCGGTGGTAGTGATATTCCCCCTCCCTCATGCTTCCAGCTCCTGTTTTCTGGGGTAATATAAGGAGCGGTTCTGCGGTTAAACCCAAAATACGGCCCCGACATTTGCATTTTGAGAGTTACCTACCCTTCCTGCGGGCTAAGCCCTTGCGTCCAATCAGCTCAGGCTTACCGCCTGCCAAACGTAAAAACTAAAACAAACCTAAAATTAATACTGAAGCTCCGCTTTTAGGCCAGTTTTCCTGCGAGAGGTGCTTCCGTTATCCGATTTATATGGAGGCCTGTACTGTTAGATTAAAATATATATCGCTGATCAGATCGGAATCGGTATTGGTTTTCTCAATGGTACCTACCTTCGAAATATATACCTCTGCACTATTTTATAGGTAAATTAAGAAGGAGCATTGTGAAATTTAGAGGTGAGTATCGTGAGTTGGGATTTATGCATAATTAGGTGTCATGAAGGAAACAATAAGCACTTTTGCAATCGTCAAAATTCCTAAATTTATTATGGGTTTGTTTTCTTCTTCAACAGGACTGTTACTAATCAGGTCTTCAAATTCTCGTCAAAATAATATGTACTAATTTTCTTATAATTTGCTAATATTGTCTTTAGGGTTCCAAATCTCATAACAAATTAATCATTCATCGTAAATCCTGTATTTTTCTTAAGATGTTTTGCAAACATATTTGCCGGGTTTTTCTTCTTTTTTTTAAATCAATACTATTCCCATACATCCTCATTTCAAAAGACTCTCATCCCAAAGACCATCACAAAAGCATAGTCTTTGCACCAAGAATGTTAGAAACATAACCTAAAACTAAGTTCCACCACAAACAATCTTCTAGCAGCAATAAAATTATAATCAACTTCAAGATAATATAAATTATGGATATACGAAGTTGGAAAGAATGAAATTTTCTTTACTGATTGTTGAGCTTTACGAATGTTTTGTCTGACGGTGTAGGTAGGATTCAACAGCATAAATGGCTGTCGGGTCTAATAGTCCTATTGTCACGTCATCCCTGCACTATCAAATAGCTTGATCTGGCTCTCCGATACGACAGCAAAAATTGCGAACCAAGCTGAGCAATTCCCAGAAGAATGTCATTATTTCTGGCTACAGCAACCCATCTCCACATACATTCCCCCAGGACATTTAGAGATGCACTTGCTTAGACTCCGGCGAAATTTGTTACGCTGTGAGTGTTTATCAATTCGTTTCGAAAACAAAAACCTCCGAATGGGTCTGATGACTTAGAATTTTGAGTGCCTACTTGCTGGACCGTGAGAAAGGGGGTATAAGAGTGGGTCTCAAAAGCATTTTATATGTATTTTTTAATGAAACTAAATTCCATTCCGAGAACTCTGACACCAACCGCACTGCCCTACGGTAAGTAGTTCTTTTTCTATGATGTTTTGACATTTCCAGTAATGTTGACGGCACAGTGGGCCAAGGCGAGAGGTGTCCAGCGACGTCAAAATTACTAGAATCTTTGAAAAGTAACAGAAAAAGAACTACCTACTTATCGTAGGATAAGTGAGGTTGGTGTCAAAATTCTCAGGATGGAATTTATTTTCATTTTAAAAAATAAAAAAAGGCTCAACCCCATTTAGTTGTATTTGGGACATTTAATTCACTTAGCTGTATTTGGGACCACGACTGCGGTTAAGGGAAGTTGAGGATTTACTCGCTGTACTGCCGGAGTTTGCTGAATATATCGGCTTGGCTTATGGGGATTATAGAATATAAGTAACATCTACCTACTGCTTTTAGTTCACTCTTTCAATGCGACCAAAACTGAGTGATGTGCGATCCTGGTTTCCCAGAGGGACGCTGTTGAACAGTACTATGATGCGCGATCCTGGCTGTTGGGGTTTTTTTTTCCACGAAACTACCGCCGCAGGGAGCCCACCGCTGGGAAGCCAGGATCGCGCATCATAGTACTGTTCAACAGCGTAACCTTCTTACGATAAACTGAGTGAAGATTGTGGAAGTAACAAGGAAGATGGAAACTCATTTTCATTCAATGGCGTTCGGGAGTGGGAAGAACACGAGCAACATCTGTATTTCGGGCAGGACGGGAAGATATGAATCTCAATTGCACTACAGCTGACAGCTCTTTTCCCTTCTGCCCCTCCGAGCAAAACTCACAATCCGGCCCCTTTTTCTTAGGAAACTTACATTCATAAATAAGAAGCCGGAGTTTTGTTTGGAACAACAATGCTAAAAGAAAAGTTACGTTTACCAGTTTCAGTGATGAATTCCTGCATGGGGAGCAAGTTCGGGCATTATTTTGTAATATCAAAACAGTAAGAGCATTTGCATTCGTAGCATTTGCAAACTTGTTAACAATTGTACTTGAGAGCTGTGATATGTATTTGGTGAACCAAGTTGTAAAACCGAAAGTAGGTACAATAGATACCTGGAGATTAGGGCAGAAGAAAGAAAATAAGCATTGAATCTAAGTCTTGATGTATTAGCGAAGTTAGTGTCGTATTATGTTAGCAATGTCTGTTAGGTTAAGCAGTTTAATATAACAGAAATACCACAACGTCGCGCCATAGTACACAGGGTAGTCGCTACTAATCCTTACAAACTTTGATGTCTCTTGAATTGGCTCAATCCAAACTCGCTCAAATTATGAAAGAAATCACCAACTGGATGGGTGAGCTTAGCCTCAAACTAGAGGCCGCCTAGGCTGGGGTAGTAGTTTTTACCTGTAAGCGCATACCTATGTAACATCTTGCCAACGCAAATTGAAGTAGCAGAAATCTGGAGCAAGCCGGCAGACAAATGCTTAGGGGTCATGCAGGAGATCACGTTTTGGGACCAGATCAAGTAAGCGGCAGATGGCGCTCAATCGCTCTGCATCGCCTGATGTGAAAAGTAAACGGGCCTAGGTCATGCAAACGGCGCTTGATGAGTGGTGTACTCGATTCTCCTGTAAGGGGCCGCGGTATGGGCAGATGCGCTAAATTTTGCTTATTACAGGAAGCGTATGACAGCAGTGCAGCGAAGGGACACTACGGATTGCATGCGCCTTCAAGACAGTGTCTGAACCGGCAATACTCGACCTCGCTTGAGTGGAACCAATACAACAGCTGGCAGCGGAGCGGATGCGGATCTATGAAAGAAGAGGAGAGAATTCTGCACACCCATAAGAAGAGAGCGAAAAGAACAATGACACGTTGGCAGGAGATGTGGACGGGTCAGCTGGGAGAGAGATGAACCGCACGGCAGGTTCCTGACATCCAAGTTTGAACGAAAGCACGGATAGTTGAACTATTTCCTAACTCGGCTTTTCTCATGACATAGCTGAATAAGATGGGAAAGGTAAATGCTCCTACGCGTCGCAGATGCCAGGACGTGGATGATTATGTGCACCGCACATTCTTCAGATGCATACAATGCTCCATTTGGCCAATATTACATATAAACAGAGATACGGAATTTTTGTTTAGAACGGCAGTAAACATACTACCAGCGTCAATTAACATGACGAATGTGTATGTTCGGAAACCCCGAAGTAACCAGCTACATCCTCAGCAACTAAGAACCATTCAGTCTAGACGTGGAATACATACCTAGAACATAAGAAAAGGCCGGGTAGGAGTAATAACTGGAAGAAGAAGAGTTAGGCGTGGCTTTCTACCTCACTGTTCCACTAAATAACGCACTTTGCACTTGTACTCCATCACGCTCCCTCCCGGGTTTTTCCCTTCAAAACCATCAGTCCTTGTCCCTTTATGAAGGCAAACGGGAGTGCAGGACCGGACAGGTGGGAGGGGTAGAGTTTATCGCTAGTCGATGGGAAACTACAGGAACGCGGGTACGGCAAGTTGAATTATAACCGCACCCCGCAGCGTAGTCGTACCTACAGGGAGCCTGATTTATGACGGTCGACCTGGGTAACTACAATGTACCTACATCATGCTATTGTTTTCCCAAAACTTACATTTCATATACTAAGCCTTCGGAGTTTCAAGTTGCTCAACTTCGCCGTGAAGAACAAAAGCAGTGATTTACCAAAGCCCCCCTCGTCACCAGAAGACCAACCACCATCATAACGGGACAATGCATTATTCTCAACTTCATACTGCGGTTCATACTCAATAGGCATTTGCGCTAATTGAGAATCGGCCTTTTTTGTTTCAAACATAATATGTTTTTTGAAACAATTTTGAAACACAGTCATTAAATCAGGTTGGGGACTACTATGTATCCTACTTTCCAGTGACTCATCTACCCCTTCAAAGAACGGATATACAGCAACTTGAAGTTTGGACATGTTACCTTATGCAAAAACATGATTGACATGTTACCTTTAGAAATAAAACAAGTCTTTTTGATGGAGTTTTTATAAAAATTTTCAATTGCAAAATAAAGCCAAAAATGTTGATTGGATCAAAACTGAGTAATGCAAATGATTTAAAAATATATAAACCTGAGCAAAAAAAAGCTAATTAAAACTACAACAAAAATGGCTAATATGAGAAATTTGAAGTTAGGTTGAAAATAAATAGGTATTAAGAACATAAGAGACTTGAATTAAGTGACAAAACGGAAAATTGAATACAAAGTAAAAAATACTTCAAATATGAAGGGCGCAGTCGTCCAAGGCAATCACATTCTTTGAAAACGGTTTCTTCCTCGTCGTCATCCGCAGTTCCGTAATGACCACACAATACCAATTAGTCGTTTCTTTGAAATTCCTAAGGTGTACGAAGATTTGACAGACATCCGTCCTTCATTGGCATGCTTCATAAAATATTTCAGGGTAAGTTTTTTGGGCTTAGTTGCCAAGGTTGTTACAAGAGATCGTCTGTGTAGTAGGTCACAAGCGGATAATGTCACGCACTAGATGCACATCCTGTATGAGGTTTACCTGTGCAGAATAAAACGCTCTCCTATTGTGAGCAATAGCCCATGTTGTAGACATGCAGGACATGTTTTTAGTGTTCTTGAGGGTAACCATATTGGGGTCCGTTTCAGCATAATTACTTGAGTATCTATTGCTGCTGGCGTTCTGGAGTCGTTAGCCGCTTACGTTTTCTGTAGTCCTCATTTAACTCACTTACACTACCTTGCACTATAAAACAGAATTTCAAACATTAAACCGAAAAACACAGGAAAACACACGCTGAATCCACTCAGCCGCTTCTGGTCACAAAGAAAACATGTGTAGACCGTGATTCACTTCTTCAATGCAAGAATCTAATCCTGTGATTCACAGTTTAAAACAACCCTCCATACCAAAAAAGCTGTAAGTCACACATTGAGAACCCCACTCTCCAAGGCTTTCCATACCAGAAAGCTATGCCGCAGACATGAACCCATGACATCTATTGAGAGGGGCAAGGACTAGCTTTACAGAGGTAAATGAACAGCTGCGCTACCGGTCGGGTTTCCAACAAACAAACATGGAAAAAGAAGGTATTAGAACTTCGGTTTTGGGCAAGTGATCTTTTCGTATAAACGTGATCGTAACACACTCACGAAGGAAGGGCATGCTCCCCTTTGACAACATCTGTCACACATTTCACATAGGCGTGGACATGTGACGATTTGATGAAAAAGGCTGTTTTTCGCTTGCACTATGAATGGGAAATAAGACGTTTTGGTGACAAAGGGTGAGCTGGACACGTGCCTTTCAGTAAAAAGAACAAGAATCGCGAGAAAAAACGTATTTGGAAAAAATGGACAAGTTACCTTTTCCTATTGAGAATCGGCCTTTCTTTGTTTCAGAAATATACATTTTAATGGTGTGGTATGGAATAATGCAAAAAAGACTCAATAGATGAACACCTTGAGGAATCCTTTTAATTTTTTTACGTTTTTAAATTGACCTTGAACTAAATAATTTTTGAGGCCGCCCGGTGCATTGTAAGACCAGCCGTTTGTTTGCAACGAAAAGCGTCGACAACATGATCGCGAACCAAACTGTATAAATCCGGCCCAGTTATCATCGCTAGGGAGCACCTGATTACAATCACGGATGACTGTATGAAGTTGAGTAGGTTGTTCTGTGATATTATTTCATTTTAAAAATAATGGATCTTTTGGATTTGGTTGATACGTACTTTTGCAACTTGAACAAACGTTGAAGTATTGTAGGGTAAATTATTACACAACGGTAGATTTTTACACAACGGTAAATTATTAAACAACAGTGTATTATACTATCTACGTAGAAGGGGCATCTACACAGGTAAATTATTACACACCTTATGTTTCATGAATAACTACAAATAATTAATAACTGAATTATTTAATACTGCAAATTTGTATGAAACCCAGGGCCGACTCCAGTACTCGATTTAGGGCTTTCCTGGGGGGAGCTCGAGGGTACTGACCACAGAAAACAGTGATCTATGTACAAGGAGCATCTATAAAGGTAAATAATAAACCGTTATTTAATAATTTGCAGTCTTTTATTGCATTTTCGGATTTTTGTTTTCATGCTCGATTTCATAGGTTCATTATTGAAAATAATAAACCAAAAATCGGTTCAATGAATTTTGGTTTACTATTTATTACCTATTTTCAATAATGAACCTATGGAATCGATAATGGTATTTTATTAGCGAATTTTCGAAGAAAAGGAAGCTATTGTTCTCGGTCCAAAATTTTTAAAACTCGAATTTCCGAAAGATTTGTATACCAAAATCCGTTTCAGGCCATCCTGAATTCACTGCCGAAAGACACCAAAAATTATATGTATATATATATATTTATATATTTATATATGTATGTGACATTCCAGACGATAACTCTCGAAAGAATTGAGATAAAAAGTTCAAATTTGCACGAAAAATCTGTCTTGGCAATCGACAGGCTAAGTTCGAAGATGGGCAGAATCGGGTCACCCTAAGGGGGAGTTTTGGGGAGTTTTAGGGGTGGGAAATTACCCATAAATTCCCAAAATGAAAAAGTCTGACAAGTGACACCTCATTTTAAAGGTTTTTGTACGCTGAACACGATGGTGAAATCAGAATTGCGATATCTCATTCCATTCTCAAACTGGAGCACTTTGAAGATGAAGGAACGTGGTTATTTCTTGAGATGTTCTTCCTGGTTCGTCTGCTCTAATCTGATAGCGGAATGGGATATCGCAATTCTGACTTCACCATCGTGTTCAGCGTTGGAAAATCTACAAACCGAGGTGTTACTCGGCAAAAAATGGAACAAAAAATTTGTTACGTACCCAATACCTACTCTTCTGGAATTCAAAACATTTTTGATTTCCCCCTCCCCCTCCTTCCACCCCAAATTTTACTTTGCGTAAAACTACTCCTGTTTTAATTTTGTATGGTATCAAGTTGGGAAAACATTGGCCGAAAATTAATTTTCAGAAAATTTTAGGCGGAGGAGGAAGATGCCGAAAACTTCGAAAATTCGCACTTATAGCCATGCTGCATGACTGTGGTTTTAATGAAAAAGCAAGGGAACAGCTGTACGAAGAAGGAAGGGGGCACGGCTGTATGAAATGGAGTTGGTTGGTATAATTATTTCATTTGAAGAAGGATGGTTACTTGGCATTTTGTTGATAGCTGGACAAGTTTGTCCCGCCAGAGGAATCATAGGTGAAAAAATGGGAATATATCGAACCCTAATTAGGTTCAGCGATCATCAGAAATTCAAAAATGATCGGGTGATGGGTTCGTTGGGCCGAATTGACACGTTACGGGAGATCGGGGCGGTGGAATATATACTTCGACTCTGGTGGGATTTTTGTACCTAGCGTCTGTAAGTGCGTGAGTAGACATCCACTGCATAAAACGATCCTACTAAATCAGGGTCGTTACACTAATAGGAATTCAGTGATCTAGGCAGAAGGGGTTTCTTTACTGCAAAATAATGAACCGTTGTGTAATAATGCGCAGCGTTTTTTCAGTGTTGTCGTTGATTCAAGTCAATATGCTCTCAAGGTACTTCAATGGAATGTTATCAAAACCAACTGCCCTAGTTCCTTATAATAGCAGAAAAATAAACAGTAAAGCTTATAATAGAAGAGTTACGAATGTACTCCTATTTCATATCAATTATAATCAAATTACTGAGGTAAGAGCTCTGCTCAGTAGGAGTGGAAATGAATAACCCATCTTTTTTCTTCTCAACGGAGGCTTCTCGTTGATACTCGTCTTTATAATTCCCTCTTCAGGTTTTCATTTACTCTATTCGCAACTTCGCTCACCGCAGTAAATAAACATGGACGTTGTTAGTCAATTCATATCGACTGAGTTTTACTTGATGAATATTTTTCATGTTAAGGAATATGTTATTGAAAAGCGGTGGTTTCAGATCAAGTGAAAACGTTGAAAGCGAGTCGTATGAATGACACAATGGGACTGTCATTTGCAGTTGATGTAGTCCTGAAGGGTTATGAAGGGTCAAGGTTGGTGGAGCCAAGTAGCCGTGAGAGTATTTCAAGTCGTTAGCAATCAACCACACCATTGTTCAGCAGATGCTGTCATTAGTGCAGGCCACCTCTTCCCCCAGCGAACTCATAGCCCTATTTCTCCGTCACCCACAAAAGCTATTCAGGTGATTTCCACCAAAAAACGACCCCTATCGGTGCCGTTTCAAGCACGAAATTAGGGAGTCCTTTCTTCAGACTGCCTCAGGAGGTTATATCAAAAAGTGTCTTTCTTACAACCCATACGAAACGAAGTTATACCTTCTCAATAATTATAAGTCTCATCATCATCCCAATTCAGAGAACTATACAAACAGACAAACTCTATCAACGAAGTGCATCACAGCAATCTAATCATTCCCTGTAAATTTCACCGTGATTGCAGTCATAGTTTCTGCCTATGTTTTAAATCTTATTTGAAAACAATTTTTCGTTGATACACCGTTTGATTTTGGCCATATGATTGATAGTTGGGAAATAGTTCATTTTTATAAATAGGTTTTGCTGAAGTGAACATGGTTTACATTCCGGATGAGTACATGGCTCATATTAACGATTTCAGGAAGCACGCTACTCTCTCACTTGGCAAACTTTTAATAATTTATAACGAATTATTATTTCACTTCATTTGCTTACAATATAATTATATTATTATCTCTTCGAAGCATTCAATTCCACCTACAAACATGAATGAATATTTTACTCATCATTGCTTGAGAAATATCGGTATCATGGCTTTTTGAACCGACGACAGTACAGAAAGGTTCCTTGAAGAAGCTGAAGCCACGTCGGCAGCTCCCACTCCCTTTTCTGCCGAAAACCTCCGTCACCTGAAAGAACGGTGAAATCCGCTCAGGTAGATTGATCAAGTGCTTCTCTCTGAAACGGAGAGACTTAAGACGGCAAACTAGCCTCTTAGCGGCGAGTGATTTCCATTCATTCGACCTCCGCTGTTTACCCTTTGAAGTCAGACGAGCGCCACAAGTAGCTTTCTCAGTCCCTGGGAAAGGGGGATCGTAAGTAACGATGCGAAGGCGGAGACTTACTACAGAAACGGAACGTTGCTGATTAGGTAGGTTGGGATATTTGGAACTACGAATGGGAACTTGGTGTGAAGTGGGAATATTGGTTTCTCTAGCAAGCTCATAATTATACAGTGACGACGATTCAGTAGGTAAGTACTCAACTCAAAGACGAACGATTGACTCATGGAGCCATATTTTAGCAAAAAGTTAGTACCGACAAATCTTTTCATCAATGTATCGGTTGAAAACAGTTTTACAGATTACGACTCAGTGAGAAAAAAAAAATATGGTGAAAGAAGCAATGATGACACAAAAATTCCCGTTGTTAGTCCAGCTCTCACAGAACACGTCACCGGGTAAGTAATTACAACCCTAGGTCTGTTGTATCGAAGTATCGTGTTCTGTGCACAGCCCTTTTCTTCATCCAGTGACCGATCAAATATTTTACTTTCTATATCATGAAATTGGACGGATTTTTACCTCTTCGTGGTAGGAGTTGAACGAAACTAACTCATATGCACTTCATCAAACTCATGCCTACTCATCTTTCTCTATCAGCGAACTGCATCATGAAAACTTTCAATCAAGCTTTTGGTCGGCCCTCTGAAATACATACCTGACCCCATCCGAAGTCTGTATTTTCCGTTACAGGGTATCTGAAGAAGGCCTTTCTATTCGAATCTCCCCAACACAACAGATAGTACATAAATCATCCTACAGGTCAAATTAATTTGCATGAATCTTAGCGAATCCACATCCCCTATCAAGTCTGTAGTTTGAGAACCCTGAGGGTACGGGAATTTAAGGACTACACCACAGTTTTTGTGGTAAAATAAGTTATTGGTTGACTTTTCCTCTTCGAAAAAGAAAACCACTTTGGCTCTTTAGATTATAGTTACCTTCTTCCATTATTATACCAATTCCTCACAACATTGAGTAAGTAGCAATGATACTGGATCTCGCGTGTGCATCTATACAAAATTAAAGGAGCCATACATCGAATTAGTTGATGTCATATGGATGAAGATAATAATATATGCTGAGAGACAGAAATTAAAAACTTGGTAATTTATTAAATCGGAAATGTTTTTACCGGTAGTAACTAAGAAAATGGAATAGTGAGTCACTTATTTAGCTTGACCGTTTGGCTCAAATGAAAACTCTTTTATATAACACGAAACTTCGCATTTTATAAAAATAATGAATATTTCCAAGACAATAAACCCTTTCAACCAGAACCCATTCTTCTTTGTTCATTCGCGTATCGCATTCAACGGCGATAAAAGAATGAAATAGCGCGAGGCGACCAAGTTAGCTTATAAATCTTGCACAGGCAATAAAAGGGATGCGGGACGGATGACTGGAAGGAGGGAACAAACGGGCAAAGTTGCGTCTAAATCCTGCCCAACACATTTCAAAACAGGAAATACATATACCAGCAGTTCACTTCCTGAACGGATATTTGCAAATATACTTACTTTCCCACCATCAAAAAGACATTTTCCATTGATACAGCGGGTTTTTAAGCCCTTGACAGATGGGGGGAAAATAACATTTTTTATAAGGAGGCTATAAAGTAAACGTACCTACTATGACGGCCATATTGAATTATTCAACCGTTCAAGCAGGCAATGGGCAATTTCCGTGGCTGTTACTCAAAATTTGCTTTGGGGAAATACCAAAACAATAGAGTTCGTTCTGAGAAATAAGGTCACACCCATAATAATTGTATGGAGCCGGACTAACAATTTACCTGGTGTCTAGGCATTGACAAGGAAACCCGAAAGAATATAAAATGTGTATTGCCAGTATTTCAGTACCAAAACTGGTTATTATTTTTTTCCATTGGAAATAAGTTAGGTACCTAACTTCTCTTTGTTTGAATTCAGATTTTGCTATTGTATGGTTTGTACTGAACAAAGATGTTGGTGACTACTTGAAAAGGGAATGCAATCCATCCCGATAGTATTTCAACACCTTTCCAGGTTTTCTAGATGAGGTGCAGTGAAACTAAGTAACAGAATGGGTGAGAATGAACCATGCAAAACTAACTCCGCTCTATAGATTGAGTGCAAAAAAATCATTGTACCTAGTCAGGTTAAAATAAAAGTGCTACTAGTCCTTGAAGCCAGGAACATTAATATAATACAGTTCTGGATGACAGCAATAGGTCCAAGACCTCCCGTTGGTATTAAACCTTTCAGCAGGTAAATTTTCTTGCGTGCGGTGTGGTAAACCAGACTCGCTAATGAAATTAAAATAAAACTGATTAATTAAAACGTTACTATTTCCACTAAGAACAAAATACAGTGTTACATCGGTTTCGGTGATCAAACCATCGTTAGTGAAAAAAAATAATAACTGAAGGTAGACTATCTCTTTTTCAACATGAATACATGTTGGATGAAAAACTCACAAGTACATTCGATGTGGACGTGGATGAAGGGTTATTTCTCTAATTTGTATTGATATTTATTTCGGGCTGATTTGCGATCTTTCCCGTGTTTTTCAAATGGATAGGTATCAAGGTACGTGGATATGGTATGGATATGGATCTAATATTTGTCAGAGTTTCTAAGTGAGACAGGAGAGAACACAAAACTTTTCAGTGTTTTCAAGAGATTTAAATAGCCAGCGGAGACTTGGAGGTACGTCTTGGTCCACCCCAGAATTTTGCTCACCTGTTGGCTAAATAATCAAGGCACTTTTTGTTTTCATTGCTAGCTAGCAACGCCGGGATTTATAAATGCTTGAACCAGTTATCTACAGGTTAACTTATAACAGTAGCCTAGCAATCCGCAAGGTGCCGACATTGATATTTCATACGTCACTATCCCCGGCAACAATACGTCTCATATTGGACTGCCCCCTATAAATTAATATAAATCTCGTGATTAATAGCACGATAGAGAGCGTTGAAGACTGTAATGGGATCTAGAATACAGGGAAAGAAACATCGGCTTGGAAGTGTGATGTGGGGAAGTGTTGGTATGAGGAGGAGAGGATTACAGTGGTCTAAAACTTCCAAAAAGGACGGAGAGCGATAGGATGGTGCAAGGCTGAAGGGAGTCAGGTAACACGATGGGCAAAGTAGGAAACTAGAGGATAGGAGGTGGAGGAGAAGTTGTTCCAAGATTAATTCACAGTTCCAGGAGGAAAAGGGAAGATACGTGAGGTAAGACAACTTGGGAAGAAGCGAAAGAGCAAAGGGATAGCTTAGATGAAACCCGGCAAGTCTCTTATAACAAGTTTAAATTGCTCGCTGCACACCTGCCACGCCTTTAATGGTAAAGTCTTACGATTCGCCATCTCATTGACCTTAAGTCACAGAAGTACCTACTTCAATCTACCTACTTGGTGGAAAAATATTCCTCGTACATTTCGAAAATTTGAGCCATAATTGTTACGAATGTAAGCTCATGACCGTGAGTTTCAAGGACCCCACTGTGAACTAACCAACTTCCTAATTCAGGATGGAAAATGTTGGATAGAAAATGTGTACCCATACTGCCATGTGCATACGTTCCCACCCAAATGTCAGGGGTAAATTGGGGTCTCCAACATACTGATAGGATTCGTTCTTGGATTTCCCAACCAAGATTCGATTCAAAGTTATACCCTTACTGTGAAGAATTAGGGACCACGACCGATTCCAGTGGATTTACATGATAAAAATTACACTAATCCGAATTTAAATTACAAAACACTGAATCTCAGCTCATTACCATCGTCGTTTTATAAAATTATCAGGCGTTTCAAGAATACTGTGTACAGAAGCAGAGAAACACACAGTACAAATATTTATATACCAACATGTTCCGAAAAATGGTGGATTACGTGGTAATCTGTCGGCGCGGGTTCAGAGTGGAGTTTATTTAAAAAAAGAAAAACGCTGCAAATCCCTGCACAACGGTTTATTATTTTGTACAGAATACCCTTCTGTTACAGATCACAGCTCTCTGTATAGATAACCCGTCTATATAATATAATATGTACTATTCTATACATATTATGTAGATCGCAGACCCTCCGTAGGTTAGTACCTAACCCCGTACTCGTTACTAGCTACCTACCTAAATCACGAGTTAAATGTTGCTAAAATAATTCTGTCAATGACAAACAGTAACTAAAATGGCAAAAAGAAACGCAAATAATGAAGTTCTGAAGGAAAATTGTTGATATGGAGTGAAATAGATGCCCCTTCTGCGTAGATCACTGTTTTCTGTGGCCAATACCTACCCTCGCGGTCAAGTACAATGAACCGTTGTGTAATAACTTGCCCATCAATAATACTTCAACGGTTGTTCAAGTTGCAAAAGTACCGATCAACAAAATCCAGCCCCTTCTTGGTAGTTGAACCGTTGTGTAATAATTTTCCGTTGGGTAATAATGTACCATTGTGTAATAATTTACCCATCAATAATACTTCAACGTTTGTTCAAGTTTCAGAAGTACCTACCAACAAAATCCAAGAGTCCATCACTTATCAAATGAAATAATATCGCAGAACAACCAACTCGACTTCTTCGATTATAATCAGGTGCTCCCTAGTGATGATATCCGGGCTGCATGTATACCGTTTGAATCACGACTGTGTTGACGCTGTTAAGCTTTTTGGTGCACACGAAGGCTGGACGTGCAATGCTCCGGGTGGTTTAAAAAATTGTTTACCTCAACACAAATGTAATAACGTTAAAAAAATCATACCATACGGAAAGTTTTCGAGCTACGGCGTTCTGAAAATTTCAACCCCTCTTTCGAACCCCTTAGAGATGACTGACAGTAACGCCGAGCTTCGAGGACCAATTAGACCCCGAACGGAACCTATAACCCGAATTTTATCAATTTTTTTACGGTAACTAAGAAAAGTGGTCAGTACGGCGTACGGCGGACAGATAGAAAATTTTGATTTATCATTTTCAATACCTAATGAACCATTGGTATCGAGCATAGAAAAAAAATTATGCTAACCCCCCCCACCGCCAAATTTGATGGTTTACGTTTCAAGGTAATGTAGAATCCGAAAATGCAATAAAAATATTTCTGTCTGTCCGCCGTACGCCGTACTGGCCACTTTTCTTAGTTACCACGAACAAAAAATTGATGAAATTCGGGTTACAGGTTCCGTTCGGGGTCTAGTCTAGGACAACAAAATTGTACAGCTATCAACAAATAGGTAGAAATGTACCTATAAGCAAAATAACCATCATTCTTCAAATTAAATAATATCACGGTACGATAACCTCGATTTCATAAAGCCATGCGTGAATATAATCAGCTGTTCCCTAGCAATGATTTGCCGTATGATTCACACTCATGTTGATGAAGATCCGGGTGGTCTAAAAGAACCATGAAGTTAGGAATCAATTAAAAACGTCATAGAAGCCATACTCTTCTATGGATGTTTTCGAGCTTCGCGAACCAACTAGACCCCAACCCAAATAAGGCCTCTAAAAACCAATTTGCATTAATTTTGATTCTTGGAAACTAGGAAAAGGGCGAAGTACGGCAGACGGACAGAAATCCTGCTTATTTCATTCCGGATTCTACGCAGCTATAACTTATTGTGTGCCTTATCGAAAAAATAATCAAAATTTCCTCTTCCATTCACAAACTGAAGCTCCTCCTCGACATCTGGATAAATACATCCCTAACTATTTCAACGTTTTACGTCTAATGGTTTTGTAGTTGGGTCTGCAGATTGTTTCTTATGAACAACTAGCTGTGTACCCGCGCTTCGCAACGGTAGAACAGACACCCCCTTTAGGAAAGGGCCCCACTCAATTTTCTTCAGTTGGAATTGGGGACCTTCCCCAATGCCAACCCTAACTGCCTTTAACCCCCCCCCCCCCCGTATCCTATGAACCCTCCCTACCTGGTTAGAAACATTCCTCAATGTTCACACAACAAATTCCCAAAGTTGCACTCCAATTGGTCAAGTAGTTTTGAAATTTCTGTAGACCCCCCCCCCCCTCTCATAACCTGTACCCCCCTCCCACTAACATCCTGATTGAAGTACCACTTGAATGTACTCGTCGAGCTGAATCCAGAATCTAATTACAATCGGATTTACGTCCAACCGTTCAAAGTTATTATAAGCATAAACGTCCTCATAGAAGTGATTATAACACGTTTTTTAGTAGTATTTCATTCATAGCGTTTCAACGGATGGACAGATTCAAATGCGGATTTTTCATAAACCTTCCCAGATAAATTCTGCGTCAAATGGTACCAGCCGCAACTTCCTACGTTCAGCCGTTCTCAATTGATGCCGAGACAAACAAACAAACAAGCAGACAAACAAACAGACACTGTTTTATTATATGTATAGATGAGTCACGACATGTCCAGCCTAAAGATTGTTCAATTGTCCAACCTAATCATTTGTTATATTGGTATTATTACTATTGATAGTTGCTGTAAATAAGCATGATTTCAGTGGTATTTGCAGAAAATACGTGAATCATTCTCTTATTTCGACAGAATAATTACCGGAGTAATCTTTGAAGCAATAAAAATAATTAGGTCAAAGGGTGTTTCTTCGTTGGAGGTGGAGCCCTCGAAAGTAATCCAGCAGTTGACGTCTGTTTGCAGAGAAACTCGAGACGGGAGTTCACCTCTAACAAGGAAGGGGCGTTCGCATTAATGGAAAACCATTATGAAAACGGAGCCGGTTTCCTCTTAATTGTAAACCAACCGGAGGCGGACTTGAATGACCCTGGAAGAGGTTGTGCTCCCCACTGCCGACCAGCGAGTGTCTGGGGAGGCATAGGGGTTTCAGGGTGATCGTTTACTTTCCGACCCTTCCGTCCAGAGAGCCCGAATCTTCCAAGGACTAACGACATGTAAATACGTCAGCCCTGAGGGAGAAGTGGTTAGGCAAAACTAAGAAATACGAGTATATGGAAAGGAACTTGTGTTTAAACCATTTCTATTAACCAATAATCTAATCCCACAGTTAATTGCCTGTCACCGACTGCGGAGACCACCAATCGATTTATGGGAAAGTTGTTTGATTTAGACTGTTCCATCCCCTCACCTCCTAATACTAATACTACAGACCTAATACCTAATACTCACAGACCCAGGAAATTGTTCGATTCTAGACAAGAGAGAAAAACGCTGCAAAGTCCTTGTCACATGGGGTTTATTATTCTACAGAAATGTTGGCTGTACATTTATTGTTTGTTTCATGTGAAATAATTGAAATAGCTATTTCTGATGGTTTCCAACAATTTTGGCCCCCAAAACACAAATTAGGTAGGTACGATCTTTTTTTTTTATTTCAAATTAACTTTGATCATTGCTAGTGCCATTTAATCGTTCTAGTGTTATTCTACAAACTGATGGTGATTTCAGACGATTTCGCAGGTTTTTAACTCATACAAAATCAATTTTGGGAGCTGAACATCTGGTACAACCTCAATTTTCCACTCCTTGGCCAAAATTGACCTCATATTCGATCTTCTCGTCCCCAAAAACATGGAAAACGATACGTCAAAAGCTCATGTTACCAACATGTTGCTAAAACGCAAAAAGTACCTATTTTTACACACATTTTCACTCATAACACCCCTGGGTATATTCCGATCGGGCTGAAAAGCTTCGGGACACAACTAGGGCCCAAATAGAGCATGTGTGCGGAAGAACGACTTTTTTAGACCGAAAATGAAGCCTGTACACGTGATACGGCGGACGGCGTACGACGGACGGCGGACGGACATGCATTTTTTGAATCTACGCACCTTGAAACGGAAAAGAAAAAATTTTGAAGGGGGGTTATAAAATTTTTTTGCTGAGCGATTACATAGGTGTATTATTCAGAGAATAATAAACCAAAAACCAAAACTTGAGCTTCCTCCCTTGACCCAGTATAGCTTCCTCACTTGAATCACACGAAAGTATAGAATAGTTGGGTAGGTTCATTCAGTGGACAGGTGGAGTATCGATGCATGGGTTATTGACTAAACTACTCAGGTCACATGGACTAACAGAATTAGTTGGGTGGGACCTGTCGGTGGATAGGCTTGACAACGGCAAACGCAACAAGGGTTTTTCATTTGCGCATGCGCAGACCAAAGTTATAGTCTGATCTTGATGGAATGCACATCAGACCAACCAACACCTCACTCTGTCTTCCAGATTTTACCGCTTTATGATATTTGTAGGGTAGTTATGGGCGCTACGAGGACCTGACGCTTGCGCACGCGCAGACGAAAGTTACGGTACGATTTCAATAATTTTGATGTGGGATCATCTGAGATTCAACCAGCGTGTACCCTCAAGATTTCAGCTCTCTACGACTATTTTTCGTGTAGTTAGAAGCGTTACAAAGAAATTGTCAACATTTCATGTTCGCGCATGCGCAGACGACAGTTACAGTACGATTCCAAATTCATACGGAACTATTAAAGTATTACTCCTGATCGACCCTCCAAGACGACATTTAAGGTAGTTATGGGCGTTTCAAGTTTTTCACGTTTGCGCATGCGCAGACAAGATTTACAGTACTTTTTCAATGATTTTGGAAGGGGACTATCTGTGACCCAACCCGCACCTACCCTTCAAATTTCAGCCCGTTTCGACCATTATTTCGGGTAGTTATGGGCATTACAAGGAACTGACCACAGACCGACAGAAATGGACGGAAAGACAGGGAACCAAATATGTTCATTGATGAATGAAACGCAAAATGGTAGTGGAAATTTTCATTTTGGAGGATTTTTTTTTTTTAAACTCAATCACGAATCCAAGGCTTCCCTGCCTTCGGTAGTGAGGAAGCAAAAACCAGGAAGTGCTGTACCTACACACTTTAGGACACTTTCCAATTGAGCAGGGGTCGTTTCCGACTGTTCACTTCCAGAAACATCTGGATTAGGACGGAGCCGATGAATAAACAGTTAAGTTCCAACAGTGACTTCAACCATTTTGGATCTACGATTTACAATGGTTTTAGGTATATAGTTCTGCCCACCAACCAAATGCGACATCAACCATCAAGATGTCATCTGGACTATAATTATACAATAGTGACTAAAATTAAGGGATCACCCTCGAAAAAACAGTGTTTCAAATTTGCACATGACATGGCAATACGAATGTTCCTCCAAGTGGACGACTTTAAAAACCGTATGGGAAATCGGAAAGCTCACCGTCTCATCCTGAAGAATTTGGAAAAAAGATTTCCAAATCAGTTCAGTACTTGACACGACAAAAAAAGTTGACCAAAAACGTTAACCATTTTTTAGAAAATTGCGCTCAAAATTAAGGGATTACTTCATTTTTACTGCTTTTAATCAAAGCTGTCATGCGGCTTGTGCGAGGATGAATGAGGAAAAGAGTGATTAAATCAATTTTTCTACCTTGAAATGATGATTTAATCGTAATTTTTAAAAAACAAGTTTTAATAAAATTTCGGAATATGTATACAAAACCCAATTTTTTTAAAACTTATACCTAATTAAAAAATTCTGAATTTTTGGTTTATTATTTTCAATAATGAACCAATGGAATCGAGCAAGAAAAAAAATTCTAACCCCCCTCAAAATTTGATGGTTTACGTTTCAAGGTATTTAAAATTAGTAGGTGTGTGGCGTTGCAGTATGTAGGGCCCCGTATCCTCTTCGGCATTGATCCGACGTCCACTGATGGGTGGAAATCAGTTTCACGAAATCACAAACCTGATCGGATCAATGGCAAGGAGAATCCGAAGCCCGTCATGCTGCAAGGGGCGCAACACACACCATTTAAAATTATTTTAAACATCTTGAAAATTTTGATCTACAAATTTCGAAAAAAATTGGTTTTGTACCATCATTTAGGTTTAAAAAAAACACGTAAAAAACTTGATTTAACCTCTCCTTTCCTCATTCATCCTTGCACAAACCGCACGACAACTTCGACTGAAGGCAGACATTAATTTTGATCATCAGTGTATTATGCGATCAATGGAAACTCATTCACTGTGCCTGCGGGTGTCTGGGAAGGACTGTAAATATAATAAAAAATGATGCTACACGATAAGAAGTGGAGCAATTTTAAATGTCAAGCACGGAGGCATAAGTAATGTTAGGCTTCCTTCTATCATACATCCATCCATTCCTATAAAATTAAAATCTGGTAACTCATCAAGGGATATCACTTCTAAGATTTTCCCTACGTTTCTACGAGAACCACCGGGCAACAGTTTCCTAAACATAAAGTATAGAGAATGAGAAAGCGAAGGCAGCTGTCGTGTGCCAACCTAAACTGAAAACACACGAATTTGTCTTAACCCCGTCGACAGAACGGAAAACAGTGGTAACATGGATATCCAATTTATTTTCGGCCTGCAACTCCCAGAATTTCTGGCTTTTCTTTAGCTACTTAACAAGAGCTACCCAACCAGCTTTTCCCAAGGCTCCAAAAATAGGTCCATTTTAACATAGCTAACGTTGAAGTACTCATAGCCAAGTTTGGTTAATCAGTGTCGACCAATGTATTAGCAAAGTCTTTCTACTTTACCATTATGTGTGCACAGATGTATTAGGGATGCGGAGCAGTGGGGATCACCGTTCGTTAAACTTTCTTTGGAATATCGATGCTTCAATAGCCCATTATTCGAGGATTCCAGCCGAGTCCTTCAAACTTATAATTTTTGGCGACAACGTTAACGTTTGATGTGCACCAGCAGTTGATGCTACTATTTCAACAAAAAATTGGGATTGCGAAAAAATAAGTAATTCAAAACTTCAACGGTAAATAAACCGCAGCTAAAGACTGTATAAGATAAGCAGGCGTTGCCCCACTTCACCACTTCTGATACATAAAACAGGCCAAGAAAAAGAGACAAAGATAATAATCACACAAACGGCGCGCGATATCACCGCTAAGTGGGAAATCTTTTATATTTATTATTCTGGCGGATCTCCAACAAACTGGCCCTTTAGGGGCGCCAAGAATATTCCACGAGGCTTTAATTTAGGACATTAATGACCTCCCCTTGAAACCTGTGACAAATCCAAATACTATTAATTCCAGTTAACTGGATTTACATTAAAAAATTGTTCGTAATTAATTAGCTGTTTTCGTGGGATATTTTAATTTGAGATTAATCAAGACCACATTCGGATACGTGAAGGTTCTCAAACACTGAAATCAGCTCAGTATAATATACATATTGTACATAAAAGTAGTAACTAATGAATATTATACCTATTAATACAAGACGATAACAACCATTGGAAACGAATTCAATTACGCTGCAAATTACACCGGTTTGTTATTTCCCTGAATTTGTTTCCCCTTCTGCTTAGATCGCTGTTTCAGTGGTCAATACCTACCCTCGTGCCCCCCTCCCATCCTAGAATTTGGAATCAATTTAAAAGCATCATAAAAAGCATAATTATCTCCGCTTCTATTGAAAGTTTTCAATCCCTCACAGATGAGTGACAGTAGGTAACGATGAGCTTCGCGAGCCAACTAGACCCCAAATGGGATCTACAAACCAAATGTCATTAATTTTCGTTCATAATAACTATGAAAAAAAAAGAAGTACGGCCTACGGGGGAATTTTTTCACACTCAACTCCAAAGGCTCATTACTGAAAATAACGCAGCATGATTGAAAATAATAAACCAAAAGTCAGTTATTAAAGTAGGTAGGTACATGAGAAGGGTTGAATAAAACGGGCGGCTGTTATGGAACGCGAAAAACCAAAAACGCTGCAAACACACGTACACAGCGATTACACAGTGGTCTCCCTATCAATCAATCATTACCGTCGTGCTTCCCCCAGGAAAGCGCTAAATTGAGTACTGGAACCAGCCGGGCAATTCATAAATATGCGGAGGGTTCAAAAAATCTATCTATAATAATAAGCTGAAAATGTCAGCCGTATCAGGCATTTCCTTAGTTACCAAGAACCAAAATAATGATAGTTTGTAGGTACATCCCTTTTGGGGTCTAGTTGGTCTTTTAATACAAGGGTATGGTTTTGATTTTCTAAATGGATTTCGAACTAATTAATTGGTTATTTTGGATTTTGTTGACATGCCCAAGCTTACTGTTCAAGACCAAACGAGTCATCCAAATTAGGTGAACATTTGGTCGAGGGTCCTTACTTAGGTTCAGCGACCATCAGAGTTATAAAAATGACCAGGCTGGCGCGGCTGAAATGGCGCGTAACAGGAGACGGGGGCCATGGAAAAATGCATTTAATTTATGAATGCATGTATGCATGTATCGGAGCCCGGACGGCTCCGATACTAGATTCAGGACTTCCTGGGTGAAGCACCAGGGTAAATATTGACCATAGAAAACAATGATATACGGCGAGGGATACAGGAAAGTAATAGACGTTGTGTATTAGTTAGTAGCGTTACCTTGAAGCTGTTCAACTTTGTTACTGTCATTAAAACTGGTAGCCGCTGACATTACAATAAACGCATATATACCTTATTGCTTTGAGAAGATCCATGAACAAAAGCAGGTGGAGCTGATGATGACCAAATCATTCGAAAAACACATAAAATCCACAACACCAAAGACCGCTTTGATGGAGTGCCCTCATCACTTCATAATAATAATATATTACCCTGGTGATTACAAAAGAAACACAGAAACCGACAGAGAACTTAGACCCAACCACCAGGAGCTCAGGAGGAGGACTGAAGGCTGAACCTAACCTGAACCTGGAAACCTGCTAACTAGAAGAGTACATGCCACGTGGGGGGGGGGGGGGGGGTTATACCTGACTCCAAAATTTTTCTTGTTTTTTTGCAGTTCATATGTACCTGTCCCCACCTGTCCAATGTTCTAGTAACCCATGGAAGTACCTGGAAACAGTCCTTGGCCTCGCAGGCACAACTGCTTTCTGTGTGCTTTCCAGGCAATACACACACACAGCCACAACCCAACGCCACTAAGGGGCCCTTCCAAGAACCTGATAACAGGAAACATGCTTTGCAACCCCCCCCCCCCCCCTCACAACTATCACAAACCCACCCATCTTCTTTCTTTGCAATATTCATTCTCAGTCCTCTCACCTTTCAAGATTGTGTGGATGTTCTGAAAACAACACACCTGGGAAGAAATGGACATCACTCCACTGAAGATACAAACCATCCACTTCCTGTATAATTCTATGGTACAAACACAGAGTCAGTTAATAGCTAAGTAGAAATACATTTATACATAAAGTAGATAGATAATTAAGAAACAAATAAATAAAGTATAGATAAATGCAATGACCTATTGTTCACCAAAGACACAGTGCTCCTGGTGTGAACAAGTCACTGTCCAGTGGAATACACATTATTCATTAAGTAGGTACTATTATAAACTTAAAAATAAAATTAAAAAAATACAATCATCTCGAAAAATATTTATTTTGGTTTACTATTTTGGTTTATTATTTTTAATAATTGATCATAAAAAAGATTTTCAACCCCCCCCCCCCCCCCGCCACCTCACCACTCCCCTCAAAATTTGATGGTTACCGTTTCAGGTATGTAGAATTCGAAAATGGAACAAAAATTTCTGCTCAGATCACCGTTTTCTGTGGTCAATACCTACCCTCCTGCTTCCCCAGCAAAAACCCTAAATTCAGTACACTGGAGCCGGCCGGGCAGATGCAGTTTCACTAATATATTGTGAATTCAAGAATTCTATCGTGAATCCCTATTATTTGTCGCTATTCATGAAGCATATCGTTTTGTTCACGTTACGAAAGTACCTACCTATCAACCATCATTCTTTCGTTTTAGTTTACAGGTACCGTTATTTTTATAGGCTACCTGTACGTTTTTTATGAACAGGCAAACGTTAACAAGGGTATATTTATTTGCCATGTATTTCATTGTTAGTTACTTACGTATTTACAGCCACCAATGAGGAGGACTCCCGTTTATTTTTTTGAATGAAAGTAGGTTCAATTCTAATAATTTAAAGATCAACCGCACTCTCCTACGACAAACAGTTCTGTTTTAGCTTATTATTTTCAATAATGAACCTTTGGAATAGAGCATGGAAAAAAAAAAAAATCTTAACATCCTCCCCCCCCCACCCTTAAAATTTATGGTTTCCGTTTCAAGGTATGTAGAATCCAAATGCAATTAAAAACGCTGATAATTATTACACAACGGTTTTTAGTTACCTGTACAAATGCTTCTTCTGTATAGATCACTGTTTTCAGTGGTCAGTAGCCTCGAGCTCCCTCCATGAAAGCCCTAAATGGAGTACTGGAGCCGGCCCGAGAATTAAAGTTTCATACAAACGAGCTGGATTCAATAATTAAATCACTAATTATTTGTAGTTATTCATGAAGCATAATTTAAATAATAAACCGTTGTGTAATAATTTACCTGTGTAGATGCCTCTTCTGCGTATATAGTATAATAAACCGTTGTGTAATAATTTACTGTTCTGTAATAATTTACCGTTGTGTGATAATTTACCGCTGTGTAATAATTTACCCGATAAATACTTCAACGTTTCTTCAAGTTGCAAAAGCACCTATCAACAAAATCCAAAAGAGCCATCATTTTTTAAATGGAATAATATCACAGAACAACAAACTCGGCTTCATACAACACTTCATACATACGTACAATGCTCCGGGCGGTCTCAAAAACTCCCAAGTTCAAGAACTATCTAAAAACGTAAAAAAATCCGAGGTAATAGCGCCCTGGAGATTTCAACTCCTATTTTTCACCCCTTAGAGATGACTGACATTAACGCCGAGATTCGCGGACCAACTAGACCCCAAATGGGACCTACAAACCAAATTTCATCATTTTGTTTCATGGTAACTAAGAAAAGTGGCCCGTGGCGTACGGCGTACGGTGGACAGACAGTAAATTTTTATTGCATTTTCGGATTCTGCATACCTCGATACGGAAACCATAAAATTTTGAGGGGGGATACAAAATTTTTTTCATCCTCGATTCCAAAGGTTCATTATTGAAAATAATAAACCAAAATTTCTGTCCGTCCGCCGTACGCTGTACTTCGTACTTTTCTTAGTTAACATGAACCAATATTAATGAAATTTTGTTTGTATGTCCCGTTTGGGGTCTAGTCGGTCCTCGAAGATCGCCGTTACTGTCAGTCATCTCTAAGGAGGGGTTGAAATTTTCAGAACGCCATAGCTCTAAAACTTTCCAATAGAAGGGTGAAGGGTATGGTTTTTTACATTTTTAAATTGATGCTGAACTAAAGAATTTTTTGAGACCACCCAGGGCATTGTACGACCAGCCGTTCGTTTGCACCGAAAATCTTCGTCAACATGATCATGAATGAAACGGTATGAATCCGGCCCAGATATCGCTAGGGAGCACCTGATTATATCACGGATGGCTGTATGAAGTCGAGTTGGGTGTTCTGTGATATTATTTCATTTGAAGAATGATGGATCTTTTGAATTTTGCTGATAGGTACTTTTGCAACTTGAACAAACGTTCAAGTATTATTGACTAAATATTACACAACGGTAAATTATCACACAATGGTCAATTATTACAAATCAGTAAATATTACGCAACGGTTTATTATGCTATCTACGCAGAAGGGGCATCTATACTGGTAAATTATTACACAACGGTTTATTATTTACCATAATTTATGCTTCATGAATAACTACAAATAATATTAATGGTTTAATTATTGAATCCCGCGCGTTTGTATGAAACTTTAATTCCCTGGCCGGCTCCAGTCCTCCATTTAGGTCTTTCCTAGAGGGAGCTCGAGGGTACTGACCACAGAAAACAATGATCTACGCAGAAGGAGCATCTATGAAGGTAAATAATAAACCGTTGTGTAATAATTTACAGCGTTTTTTTTAATGGGCTTTCAAATTTTCGACAAAAAGTGGCGTCATACTGGGCAAGGGACCCGCACTAGCGGGAGGGGTGCAATGACGTCACTTGTTGCCCCTAATGTGAAATCTCTTTAAAAAAAAAGGACTATTCATCGCAGTAGAGGGTGGCTGGTCTCTAAATTCTTAGAACTGAACCGATGTACTTTCTTTCAAAAATCGGAAAGTGATAAAAACAGAAGTCGTGGGTACTCTCCACTGAGGCCACATGTCTTCCAAGTTTTAGACTGTCCTCCAACCAAGAAACGTGAGAGACGTCAATTCTACTTTTGAAGCTTTTCAAATACAGGGTACGAGCACCGCAATTAAAGTAAAATCGTGCCCAACTTAGCAATCATGGACATTACGATCACTGAAGTTTGGAGGAAGGATGCAGCTCACTTATCTTCTTCAATGGGCACTGAAGGACCGCGTTTTCCCTCAAGTGGTGACAATTTTGCTTCCGATCAACCATGGGGAAGTACTGTTTTTCAGGAAACGATTTGTTTGCTTCCTCACTACCGAAGGTAGGGAAGCTCTGTATTCGTGCTCTGGTTCTCTGCCCACCAGGATGAGGCATTCAAGGAGTCAGCGTAGCGGAACTACCCATCACTGTCGAATGGGTTGTCGCAACATGAACGAAACGGCTGCTCTTGTCCTCCAGGTCTGCCCATCTATGCTGCGACCTAGGTACGCCCGTCATAATGCTGCCCTGGACCTGTTACATGTTTATGCACGACGCAAAGGATGGCCGGTGTGGCTTGAGCCCCACTTCAACCTAGTGGAGTGGAGCTATCGACCAGATCTCTTGGTCGTGACACCGAGAGGGGCCTTCATCGTTGATGTCTCTGTGGTCTCTGGATCCGGATCCCTCGCTGGTGTCAATACAGCCAAGATCTGTAAGTACCAGGGGTATGCAGACTAGTGGCAGCAGGACTTGCAGGCATCCTGCCTGGCCAGATAAAGGTGATTGGCATAACCATCACCTGGCGCGGTGTGTGGCATAGTGGGTCAGCAGCAGGGGTGCTCAAAAGGGTGGGCTACCCAGAATTCATACTTGAATGGATGACCAGGCGAGTCCTAACAGGAGGAGCGTTTATACGGACTGCATTCAGGAGAACGGCTGCTCAGGGTGTGGCCGGCCGACCATGGGGGCGCCGTGGGGCCCGGAGCTGAACTCAAATCTTTAATGGGGAGGAGAGGAGCCGCCTGATGGCACAGCTTGAAGAGGCCCAAACCGCCCTCCATCAACTGGGCGGCAAGTCAACTGTAGACCTATTCCGCCCTCCCTATTGTCCGGGGTCGGATCTCGGGCCACGATTGCCAGTGCAGCTGGATGGACTCAACAGCACGATCCTCAAAGGGTGATAAAGTGACTAATGGTGAAATATTATTCCTATTACAATACCATCATTGTAATGTTGAAAAGTACTATCCAAATATAACATGTTAACATAAAATGTTAAATGCAAGAATCGAAAAAATGTATGTCCTCCGAAAAGAAAATTCCCACTCGCATTTTACGTTTCAGACATCAAGGAACATATTATTTGGTTCCGTGTCTGTCTGTGGTCAATTCCTTGTCCCGGGCAAAACTATTCGAAATAATGGTCGTAATGAGTTCAAATTCGGAGGGTAGGTGCGGGTTTGGCCACAGATATTCGCACACCAAATTCATTGATGAAGTACTATAACTTTCGTGTGCACAAGCACAAACGTCAAAGCGTTTTAAATTTCATAACTTCCCTAGAAATTGTCAAAAAGACCTCAAAGTTAGAGGGTAGATGCAATGTGGTATCCTGATGGTTCCACATAGATTTCATCAAATTCGGACTGTAAGTAACATTCCAATGCGCATGCGAAATATTTGCCAATTCGTAACGCCCATGTAACTACCCGAAAAAATAATCGTAGTGAGTTGAAATTCTGAGGGTAGGTGCGGGTTGGATCACAGATGATCAAATATCAAATTCATTGAAAAGTATTGTAACTTTCGTCTGCGCATGCGCAAATGTGAAATCCTAGTAGAGCCCATAACTAATCTAGAAAATGACAGGTATTTGGATTTCTCTCTCAATTTTAATTAGTTTTACTCAAGTGTTTCAGTAGAAAATCTTGTGTCGTATTGTAATTTGCTTCGACACTTTTGCAATATTTATTCTTCAATTGGTATGAAACCACAAATATTCCTACCGCTTCTGAACGGCTTACTGGGATTTTTCCGTTCTTTTTTCAGCCGTAAAATGTAAGCCGCTGTGAAGCGTTCCTTGTCATCGTTCAAATGGCGAGCTTTTGAATGTAGCAGTCGATTAATATTGGGGCTTGTTACAACGAAAAGGAAATATGGATACTCAGCTACGTTCTCATCAAACTACACTCTCAGAGAGATTTGTAAGGTGTCCCCCCCCCCCCCCCCAGCAGAAGCGTATATTATGTATATTGATTGTAGAAGAATGGAAAAAAACAAGTGGGCCGAATATTCGTCAAAAGCACATCTAAATGTGGATTTTCTGGACTGCTAAATTCCATCGAGTTTCAGGTTGAATTGAGGATTTTATGGGTGTGGCGAGGCTTTGAAGACACAAAGAGACGCCGCACCAAATTTGTTCATAAAGCTCTAAGTAAAAAGCGAGTGGACATTTAGATTTGGAGACAAAAACGTCTGCCAAGTCGGGTAGGCAGTATAGGTTCCTCACCGCCTATGTAACATGGACGTATATATACGAGTAATTAGTTGGCGGGTCCATTCGGTGAATAGATGGAGAATTGGCACGTATGGATTTGAAATTGAAAGGTTCAAAAATGACAAAATAGTAGGATGGAATAGGAGATGTAGTAATAGGATTAACGATAGGCGTAATAGGAATATTATAGGCATTCTTATTCATCCTCAAATATTAATCCAATTACTACATCTCCTATTCCATCCTACTATTTTGTCATTTTTGAACCTTTCAATTTCAAATCCATACGTGCCAATTCTCCATCTGTCCACCGAATGGGCCCAACAACTAATTACACGTATTATACGTCCTTGTTACATAGACGGTGAGGAACCTATACTGCCTACCCGACTTGGCAGACGTTTTTGTCCCCAACGTTTTTACGTTTTAGACTTTTTACGCTTTATGAACAAATTTGGTTCGGTGTCTCTTTGTCTGTGTTCTCGAAGCCTCGCCACACCCGTAAAATCCTCAATTCAACCTGAAAACTCGATGGAATTTAGCAGTCCAGAAAATCCCCATTTAGATGTGCTTTTGACGAATATTCGGCCCACTTGTTTTCCATTCTTCTACAATCAATATACATAATATACGCTTTTGCGGGGGGGTACACATTCACAAATCTCTCTGAGAGTGTAGTTTGATGAGAATGTAGCTGAGTTTCGAAATGTCCTTTTCGTTGTCGTTGTAACACGCCCCAATACTAATCGATTGCTACATTCAAAAGCTCGCCATTTGAATGATGACAAGGAACGTTTCACAGCGGCTTATATTTCACGGCTGAAAAAAGAACGGAAAAAACCCAGTAAGCTGTTCAGAACCGGTACCTACCAGTTGGAAAAAGGCAAAGTGAAATAAAAAGCTCACCACCCGATACCGTTCTGATAATTGGTGGAACGTTAAAAATTCGAAATCCAATAGGAAATGAATATAACCCACCTAGGGAAAAGAATGATCGGAAATAGAACTCCTTTTTTCTTTTCTTTTTTTTACAGTCGTCTGATATTGGGGAAAAGGCGGAAAACGTCGGAGAGAGGAATCTCCCTGAAATTTGTTATTCAAACGTAAAGCACCTCGTAAACGGCCGTAACAGGAGAAGGGAAACAGAATGAGAATGAGGGAACCCTTCGCTATAATTGACGGTAAACGCGGTTCAAATTAAAACCAAAATGCCAACTAGGAGACGTCGATTAATTTTTCGATTGTGTTCTTTGAAACCATTCAGTTTTTCTTGTTTTGGAAGAGGATAGAGACTGAAAATAAAAACGCTGCAAAGTCCTTGTCACATGGGTTTATTATTCTATTGGAGTTCTAGAGATTTTTGTTGGCTGTTAAATGTATTGTTTCTTTCATGTGGAATGATTGAAATAGCTATTTCTGATGATTTCCACCAATTTTGGCCCCCAAAACATGAAATAGGTACGCTTTTTTTTTCTTTTTTTTAAGATCATCTTTGATCATTGGTAGTGGCATTTAATGGTCTTGATTCACCTGTTTACACTTTTTCCAATGTTATTGTACACATTGATGGTGATTTCAGACAGTTTTCCTGGTTTTTGACTCATAAAAAACCAATTTTGGGAGCTGAACCTTTGGTAAAACCTCAATTTCCGCGTCTTTGGTCAAAATCGACTTCATATTCGGTCTTCTCGTCCTCAAAAACATGGAAAAAGATACCTCAAAAGCTCATGTTACTAACATGTTGTTAAAACGCAAAAAGTACCTATTTTTATACACATTTTCACTCATAACACCCCTGGGTATATTCCGATCGGGCTGAAAAGTTTCGGGACACAACTAGGGCCCAAATGGAGCATGTGTGCGAAAGAACGACTTTTTTAGACCGAAAATGAAGCCTGTACACGTGATACGGCGTACGGCGTACGGCGTACGGCGGACGGCGGACGGACATTGCATTTTTGGAATCTACGCACCTTGAAACGGAAAAGAAAAAATTTTGAGGGGGTGTTATAAAAATTTTTTGCTGAGCGAATACATAGGTGTATTATTCACAGAATAATAAACCAAAAATAATCGTCGGGTTTTAGAAAACTGAGCAACAACTTTCCTTCACATCAAACAGATTTATTTAGTGGTAGCAGATATGAAATTTGAACCTTTTCGATGTACGGAAATTTTGATAACGAAGTAGGTAAGTTAACAACCAGCAGCTTCAGTCTGGAGGATTCTTCTCAAATCCAATGCAGTGGACTCAACATAAAAAATTTTTAAAATACCCTACCCGATTTTCTATCATATTCGATTGTTTTTCAAATGAATCTATAATTCGGTTTCTGTCTCCCCAAACATTGTTAGAAAAAAATTTTGGTCCACGAACGTGTCACTACTTTCTAACGCTGAAAAACAAAGTAACTTGTCTGAAATACTTCAAAATTCATTATTAATTTGGGAATACTGCGTCTATAAAAAGAGAAAATTAGGTAGAACTTTCTGAACTATTATTGAAAACTGGAACTGAAAGGGGATGGGAGGAATGATAAATAATTGATCGTGATGCTTACTAAAGGATAATATAGGTGGTAGGTGTGGCATATTGACCTCCCCTCCACCCCTCCCCAATCCCTCCAAATACGTTGCAATAAATGCTTATAATAGTCCTGACCGAAACCGCTCGCCAAAGAAAATCAACAATCGAATGCTTAGTTTTATTTCCAATAACTACAAGCAACTATTCATATCTTATGAAATTTCATACTCGGGACATCCACAAATCCCCATAGAGAGGGGGCCAATAAATGGTACAAGGATCAATCACACCTAACAAACCTGGTCTCAAAGCACCGCTTTGGCTGGTCTGAAAAAGCAGAAATGAGATCAGTTCTTTTAGGATATATAGAAGTGGTGGGTACACTCGTGGAATACCCAAGGCTCTTGTATGATCAAAGAAGGGAGAGAGTTCGTGTCAAGGCGCCACTACTTCCAGTAAGATGGATGACTACGTTATCTCAGAAGTGGGATGGGACCGCGTCCACAAGATGAGTTAACCTTGAGGCGTTTTTCCTTTTTCCTTGTTTCCTTTGACCTCTGCGTGAAAATCAGGGCTCGTCGGAATGGCCACGAGGTAGGTAATCCCCATTAGCAGATACGATAGTATTTCCCAGGGATGATCCACGTTATGCTATGAGCATTTTACATAACTGAATATAGCTACCAGATGCCAAGAAGTTCCAGTCCAGAAAAAATAAAGAAAACCAATCGAAGTAACCTCTCATTTTTTCATGTTTTACAGTTCGAAGTACCTATACTTCCAATTTTTGCTGGAATACCATTTAACCAAAGTCAACGCATTTTAGCGTCTTATCGAGGCGTCTTATTGCAGCAACCATTAGCGGTTGACCAATCCACGAAAAGCTTTCAAGGAAACATAATACATAGCGAGAAGCTAAACATTAAAATCGAGTTCACCCAGCCACTGAAGTAATTGTCAATAAAAACCCTCACGGCTGTATGCTGTACTTACCTTCTCCTCAGTACGAGGAGAAATAATATACCTACTAACCACAAGAGTAATAGGAAATGTAGAATTCCTCCTCAGCTTGTGAATAGAAAATGCAGTATTCCCTTCCCCATACAAATGAACTGCATATTATAACAATCTGTAGGATTCCTCCTAAAATACTAAACAATTAACTAAGGAAGTTGTGTGCGCAGGAATTTTTTTTTTTTTAAATTATTTTCAATGATGAACCTTTAGAATCGAGCATGAAAAAAAAAAAAAAACCTCCCCCCCCCCCCCCCACCTCAAAATTTGATGTTTTACGTTTCAAGGTACCTACGTAGAATCCGAAAATCGAATAAAACAATTTCTGCCCTTAGGCCATACTTCGCACTTTTCTTAGTTACCATGAAACCGACATTAATGAAATTCGGTTTGTAGGTCCCGTTTGGGGTCTAGTTGTCCTCGAAGCTCGGCGTTACTGTCAGTTATCACTAAGGCGTGAAAAATAGGGGTTGACATTTTCATAACGCCGTTTTGCTCGAAAACTTTCAATAGATGGGTATGGTTCTTTTTACGTTTTTAAATTGATCTTGATCTAAAAAAAATTTTGAGACCACCCGGAGCATTGTGCACCAGCCGTTCGTTTGCACCGAAAAGCTTTGTCAACATGATTGTGAATCAAACGGTATAAATCATTGGCCCAGATATCATTGCTAGAGAGCACCTGATTATAATCACGATGGCTGTATGAAGTCGATTTGGTTGTTCTGTGATATTATTTCATTTGAAAAATGATGGATCTGTTGGATTTTGTTGATAGGTACTTTTGCAACTTGAACAAACGTTGAAGTATTATTGGGTATATTGTTACACAGAGGTAAATTATCACACAGCGGTTTATTATTTACCTTATGCTTTGTCAATAACTGCAATTAACTACTGATTGAAATATTGAATCCCGCGCATTTGTATGAAACTTTAATTCTGGGGCCGGCTCGAGTAGGTACTCCATTTAGGGTTTCCCTGGGGGGAGCTCGAGGGTATTGAGCATCTGTATTATAAACCGTTGTGTAATAATTTGCAGCGGTTTTTTTTTTTAATCGGGGTCACACTACTTTATCAAACAACTCTTGCAAGACGCAGGCAGACAAGGAGATCGCTACTCAATCATCCTGACTCAATTATTTTGGCTGTTACACGTGAAGGCTGTGCACACTTCCCCTACTCTTACTGTTTATATAATAGCACTCGAATTGACAAGACACTCACTGCAACAAGTGAAAACCACCGGTCCGGTTCAAGATGATGAAAATGGAACAATGGAGGCACAATCAAAGGTGCCTGCCATGGGCAACCTTGATGTACGAGTATATATATGATCACTTGATGAGTATATATATGAAGTGATCGTATATATGATCACTTATGGGGTTGTCACGTTTGTTTTGATGATTTCCTATCCAATTTAAGTACCCAATCGTGAATGTACCCAACTGGTGTTTTTTAATGTTACCTACTGGAAGACAACCCAATTAATTTATATAACCGGACTCAGTCAAGCAGAACTACTTGTGACTTCACTGGTATGCAGGTATTTAGAGAACGCTGAACCCAAATTTATCAACACCAAATTTGTCATGTTGAACCCAAAGTTGTCATCCGAACTAAGATTTGCCTATCAGTGAGGATTATCGAAATGAGCTAAAATTTGCCGGCTGACCCAAGTTTTTTCGCACCCCAGTTCCTCATCCATCACCTTGTGAAACTAGTCCTGTTCGTTCCTCGCAATGATCATTTTCCACAAACTCGGTCTAACAGAGATTCGAAAAGGGGTTCACCTGGTTCAGATCATAGTTCAACTCATCGAACATTTTGAATAGATTTCACCTAATTGGAACGACAGTCTGAGTAGTCTTCCGTTTGAGGAGATTATTCAAATAGTAACCATCATTGAGGGCGGACCCAATGAAACCCGATCAGAATAAAAACCGTATTGTACATCGTTATTAGAACAGAAAGAAAGTCTCAGTAGTTTTTCTCCAATTTTCTGAGAAAAGTGTCAAGTAATCGAATTAAAACATTTCTATTTTAGAGTGATTTGATTGAATTTAGTTATACGCTAACGGCTTGACTGAATGAGAAGTCAAGACTTTTCAAATTCTTCAGTTTCCATTCGCTTTATCGATTGATTTTGTTCCCCTCAGTTATATTTTTACATTATTGCAAGAGGTTTGAAAAAACATTCAAGGAAGGAAATTATGTAAACTATTACGCAACGGTTTATTATTCTCCTGTATAGAAATCCCTTCTGTGAAGATAACTGAAACCTATTAGTGTAAGACCCTGATTTAGTGGGGTTGTTTGTTGCGGTGGACACCTACTCACCCGCGCACGCCCAAACACACAGACACGACAAAATGCCACCAGAGTACAAGCTCTCTAACGTTCAGCAGTATTACAGTTACATAAGAAATTTTAGAAATTAGAAATTAGCTTAGATATTTTATTCATTTATTTTGGTAATTCTTTCCAAATTGCCACTTAATTTGGCTGATTCATTTGGCCGTGAACAACAAACCCCTGGGCCTACCAACATATAGCTAGGTAAAACGCTGCAAATTATTACGCACCGTTTTATTATTTACCTGAAAAGATACCCCTTCTGCGTAGATATCACTGTTTTCTGTGGTCAATACCTACCCTCGTGCTCCCCCCAGGGAAACCCTAAATCGAGTAGGCATACTGGAGCCGGCCGGGCAGCAATTCAGTTGCATAAATATGCGGTGGATTAAAGAATTCTACAATTTATTTTGGTTTTTATTCATGAGGCATAACGTGTAGTTACAAAAGTACCTATCAACAATATCCAAAATAAGCATCATTCGCCGAATGAAATAATATAACGGAATAACGAAATCGATTTCATACGGCCATGCATCAGCCATAATCCATGCCATAATCATTGTTCCCGAGCAATCATATCTGGGCTGTTTACCTTATCGTTCAAACTCATATTAACGAAAGCAAACTTCAGGGCCTTGCTGTGAACGAACGGCTGGACTTACCTAGCTCCGGGTGGTCACAAAAAATCCAAGTTTGGGGCCATTTAATAATTTAAAAAAACAAAAAAACAACACCCTTCTGTTGAATGTTTTCAAGCTACGGCGTTCTGAAATTGTCAGCCCCTATTTTTTACCCCTTAGAGCCCAAATGGGACCCACAAACCAATTTCATTAATTTTGGTTCATGGTAACTAAGACAAGTACGGCGGACGGACAGACATTTTTTGAGCTAAATCTAAAGGGTTGCGCTAGTACATTATCATCACACGACGACGGATTCCTCCGGACGGTGTGATAATTTTAGAAATTTTTTTAAATCCCATTTTCGAATAATTCTATGTAGTTAATAACCTTGAAATAGAAACTATCAAACATTGAGGGGGAAGGTTTTTATTTATTTTATTTTATTTACTTATTTTTATTTTTTCTTCCATGCTCGGTTCCAAAGTAGGTACCTATTGAAAATAATAAACAAAAAGTACCTATCAATAAAAGCCAAGATAACCATCCTACTTCAAATGAAATAATATCACGGAACAACCAACTCGATTTCATACAGCCGAGTGCGCGATTATAACCAAATATTTCCTAGTAATGATTTCTGGGTTGGAGCTATGTATTATGGTACCGTATGATCCGTGCTCATGCTTTTTGTTTCACACTTCAGGGCCATACTGTTAATCAACGCCTGGTATGTACAATGCTCCGGGTGGTCTCAAAGAATCCAACGGCGTTCTGAAAATTTCATTCCTATTATTCATCAATTGGAGAGACAGTAACGCCGACCTTCGCAGTTGGAAAAACGAACCGGCCTATTTTCTGCTTGCTTTTCTTCTAGTTCGATCATACACAGTGGCAATTCCGCCAAGTGAGTGGGTAATATTACTCACCTGTGCATAAACTAGCCCCCCCCCCCCCCCAGCTTCAAAACTCAAAAATTGACTGTTACTTCTGACGACCTGAGAAGTAACAGTCCACTTTTGAGCTTTGAAGCTCGGGGAGAAGCCAATTTGTGCACAGATGTAATATTACCCACTCACTTGGCGGAGCTTTGCAAGGGTTCCGTTGTTTGCGCTTGCGCGGTCGCTACTGTTTACTGCATGCTTCCTGAAAATCATCGATGGAATAGAACTAGAATAAAAGTTGCATGTGACAGGAATTTAATGATAACGCACTCGAGAAGACAAAATTTATCGCTGGATTTTAAAGAAATTCTTAACGTTCGGCAGGGTGTGAGGAAGAAGTTGCAAAACCTCCAATTTTTAGCTCTTAGATATTGTTTCTTCAATAAGCTTTGGTCGGTGGTCGAAAAAATCATGTACAGACAAACTGCACCCAATACTGTCTGAAACGCAATACTTGAGAGGATTGTTGGTTCCTGCTGAAAAGAGTTCTCCCACCCTACGGTTATGAGGGGGCAGAAAGATATACGAGCTCATCGCTAATTGAATTACAAAAAATACCTTGGGTGAAGAAATCCAGGACCGAAAAAATTAATCTGTCCAGAAATTACGGCCGAGGTTGAAGGAAACGGTTGAAAATTAGACCGGAAAACTAATGAATTTTACATTTAAACGAGGTTTTTCCGGGATGCGAGGCCGGAGGACGGAAGATCGACGGGGTGAAGATAACAGACGGGTGAGGCCCAGCCTGAAGGAGGAGTTTTCTCTGGAAAGCTTTCTCATTAAGAGGCCTCCTGAAACGAGAATCAGTTTTATGGTGCTATAAAATGGGGATTATGCTGAATTTTATGTTAGGAACTCTATTATGTATGATAACGCCTCGACTGTAATCTTCTTGTGACTTAGGTGCCTATAAACGAGAACCTTTTCTTTACACAGTGTTTAAACTACATTTCCTTATTTTATCGTTCTCTATTTGCGCCAAACCGGATCTGCGGAACAACAGTCGCGAAATAGCTGACTCGTCTGGAGATCCTTTCAATTCGATTAGTTACATTTTTCCTAGGTGCTTACCAACATTATTTTGTTAAGAACGCGAACGAAACCGTTTTGCTGAAAACAAAGAAGACATTAATGAAATAAAACGCTGAAAACTCTGCGAAGCGAATATTATCTGTTTATATAAACCTTGACTCTATGTCACTGGACTCAAAAACCTGAAATTAATGTGTATAACTATTTTTCTGACAAGACAGTTTTCAAATGAGCTGAAATATTGAGGTCCGCAAAAAGTCCATTAGGTATTCGTCATAATCTGATATAGTTTCCCTTGAATTTTGCGCCCAAAAGTAGAAAGTAGATGTGTCTGATGGGTTTTTGAATTTCCAAAATGAGTTTGCAGGATTCATGAACTGCAGTAGACCACGATTTATTCTTCATACTAGACACCAATACCAACTACCTACAGAACTCCTGCCGTCCACATATTAGGAATATCAAACTTAGCTTCACTCCGTGGACAGGAACAGTTTCCCAGAAGAAGAAATTCGATAGAATAATATTAAAATATTTTTACGTGAAGCGCTTTCGGGTGCTAATGGTAAAATGAAAGTCCTAAGCCCTTAGATGGACTGCTTCAATTAGGTAATGATGTTGATGATGGATGGAGAATATAATACGCAGTAATATTCCAGGGTGTACTCACATAAATATCAATCCTGTATAGTACATCGGAAGTTCATCCAGAGTTTCACCACTCCATAATCCAATAACCACGTTCGCCCTCAGCCTCACCATCTTTCATTAGGGCTCTGTCTAGATGAAGTCCGGCCGTATAGGCACAGCAGAAGTTTGTTTAAGGCCTAATGAGGGCAGTACTGTTCAATTGGTAATCTCGTTTATGATTTCAATGGTCCCAACTCCCAAATTGGCTTCACTTGACGTGATATTTTTGATTATGAGGTGGCTTTCTCTTTTTAATTGTATTATTTCCTTGGATACAAAGAGGGTTCTTGCTCAAACAGCAATTACAGAAAGAAATTTACGTTCCGTTGCGATTATATACCGCCCATCAAGGCACCTAAAAGGTCCTTAACACTCGGGGAAAGAATAAATAAAGGCAAACATATTGTTGGACAGTCAGGTTTCCTGTTGCAAGTTCCTCCCACAATCAGCCCCAACCGATTCACCCCTAAATTTAATTTTTGACCCACAAAACTTCAAATTTAACATATTTTTAGTTACTAGCCGATTTTTTAATGCATTACTAATCGGTTTTAACTTATCATCTTAAAATTAAACTGATTTTAAAATTTATTACTAACCGGTTTTTAAATTCATCGCTTCTTTTGTGATTACCAACTTTTTGTCGAAACTTGACATTATTAATTTTATCGTGTACATATTAGAACTGGATGGATTCAGAATGCGGTAAAGAGGTATCGGAAAAGTTTTCAGAAATTCATATGTAATGGGTTACGTCTAGAAGTTTTAAAATTATAGCTCACTTTATTTGAAAGTTCCCTGAAAGAAAATTTTATATGAGTAGGATAAAACTTGCGGCCCGAGTACCGCAGAGTACGAGTGTTTACCAGAATCCTCTCTCCTCACTCTGAAAATTCGTAACCAGAGAAGAACAATGCTGTGTTCTTTTAATCAAACGCATGGAAGGATGGGGGTTAATTTCAATGTATGGCCGACTGGAATTTCGAATTCGAGATGAGCTCTGAGGTGAAAAGTTTTAGTACATACCTAAAGGTTCGAGGGCATAAATCAATGTGGGCGGTAATGACCCTAATGGGAATTCCCGATAGCAGCCATTCGGCAGATGTGACTATTTGATAAAGCGCCGGGAGGATGCAGATGTTCTGATATTTGATTTAAACATGCGTGCCCTTTCAACGAGCGACAGGCCGAGTTCGGTCTTCGTGCATGGAAGGAAGAGAGTCGTGAATATGGCACATTGTCAAGTACTTAATCGAACATGCGCCCCTGCGTGGTTGGCGGTCGAATGGTCTCGCGAGTTCGACCACTCAGCATTTCAGCTGTATACGTCGGTTGATCGGTTCATAGACTGAACAATGTTTTGCCGCATGAACTGAGATAAATCATGGAAGAACGTTCTTTGTCTCCAGTCCACTAGCCCCAATCACATGTGTGGATGATCACAACGGTGAAAACGTGGTAGGGTTTCTTCCCACCACGGTGAAAATACACGAGGATATTTCCTCAAAGCTCCGCTCGAGCGCTGCATGTCCGCGTTTATCAATGCTCAACGCGCTTTTCGAAGAAGGTAATACCAAAGTGTGGTATACCAAAGCGGGAAAACAATTTCAAAGTTCCATTAGCCCTGAAAAATCGGAAGATGCTTCAATTTTTTTTTTCAGAGTTTTACAGAAACTAAGTAGGTAGGTACCTACCTAGGTGATTTGAGAAATGTTGAGTTTTTCTTTCAGACTTTGATATTGAGCACTGTATGTCCTAATTTCGAAGTACACTCATGACATAATATTATATTATTTTGCCACATTCTAATTTGGCTTATGAGCGTATAATTGCAGGTCACTTGATTCCATTAACACAGGTGAAGGAATTTGGAAATGAAGTTTTTCGTAAAAATTTAATCATAAGCGTAGGTAAAAAATGCTCATGCAGCATGGCTTAAGGACTGAATTTTCAAAGAAATATTTTGGTAAATTGAGAATTTAAATTAACGGTCATCTTCAAGAGCACTCGTTACCGCCTGACTGGGCACCTTTTGAGACCGGATCGTGCAGAAAAATTATGTCAAAAAATCGTTTTGGGTGTTTTGAACCAAAAAATTATTATTTTGATCAATCGATGCAGTCTAAATGTTCTGAAATTACTCTCAATCAATTCGGCGCCCAAAAACATGGAAACGACAATCTACATGCCTATGTAAAAAATATTCGACATCTTAGATTTCGGACTATAATTTTGTAAAGCTGTTACGCTGGGTGCGTCTAATCGGACTTTGACTAGTTGCAATCGTTTCAGCGCCCCAAAAACCATGAATGACAACACCCCACATGAGTATGTTGCTGAAATCCTTCTTGTTTTGATTTTTCGGACCAAAAACTTGTAAATTTGGACCGCTGCGCACAGTGCGGTCGGGCTGGGTAACAAACTCATCATTACTCTTGCGGAGACGGATTTTTTTGCGCAAAGAAAGAATTTTTTACTATGGAAATTAACGGACTTATCGAGCGGAATGACACACATATTTATATGGTAGGTATACGAAAAAGTAAAAATCTATCATTTAGATCTCCGATGCATGAAACGGATATTGGAGGGATTTCCGGCTCACAGGGAGCATCTCTGGAATTTTGGAACGAGCCAAATAGCTACATTTTCTTTGAAATTCCCTAAACAGAAAATACGGATGAGGAACAGTCAAATGCTGATTGCTGACAATTGCCGACCAACTAGACCCCAAATGGGACCTACAAACCAAATTTAATTAATTTAGATTTTTGGTAATTAAGAAAAGTGCGAAGTACCGCGGACGGACAGAAATTTTTATATTCAATTTTCGATGCTAAGTGCCACGTACCTTGAAACGGAAACCATCTGATTATGAGGGAGTTTAAAAAAAAGTTCATGCTCAATTCCATAGGTTCATTATTGAATAAACTAACAAACTTGCTCCATACTTGGCAACACTAACCAACGAACTCATCATCCAGGCCAATACCTACGTATCCATGAGGTAGGAAGGGGTTAGGTGGAATACAAGTTCCATGGTTACAGAAAACACTAATTGCCAGTATAGTTGGAAAAATGTCTAGACATGTCCATACAGCGTGTGAGCGCTCCCCTCAACACAGGAAGTTTCTGAGAATAGGGTGATTTTTTGAACTCATGAGGCAAAAACACTACCTGACCTTTTGTCCCTCGGATGTTCCTAGGAACCTCAGATCCGAGAAATCTCTCCTGAGAAGTGTCTTTTGTGATTATACCAAGAAACCTCTACCACCCCTGGAAGAAAGAGTCCAACAAATCCTCGCTCTGAAAATAGTTTCTGACGAAATTAGTACGATCTACGATGTAATGCCAAAAGTTCAGGATTTAGCATCAGCCTCGTCCTTCACCATCCTGTAGTCCAACCAACACAACTGTGGCTGTCGTCTGTCATAAGTCGGCCCCATAGTTTTGGATTGAATAAGGCGAAAGCTAACTAAACCTCCTTACCCAAAGACTTCTGTTTATGTTTTTGAACGGATTTAGGTGCCGGTCCATCCCCTTCGAGACCTAAATGTTTGTGATAGTTCATACTTAGTAGTATTGAGACAACAGCATTTCGTGAAAAACATCCCGCAGGGCGTAGAGTAATGCATGCATTACAGTAAACGTCCCTTACGGTGGTGTTATAGATCACTCTCACTCACTGCAGATCGTCTGGAAGTATACTATGAGTAATTGACCTATGATGATGATGCAACTGGAATGCAACGCAATGTTGCACTGTGCAATTTAGTTACCTAATTTTGTGACTAGTGACGCCATATGAACAGCTTACGAACATGTTTGATTACCTATATTACAGTAGGTGATGTTATCATCATAACAATAATGCCCCAAGAATATTGTGAATAAATTGATTGATTGATCTAAGATTAGGCTGCTACCTACCTATTTGTTTCTTAAATACCTATGTCGTAGGGCACCTTCAAAAGTTGAGAATACGGGCAGCGGACACAAGATTTGTAGAAAATACCTCGTTCTCTCCCTCCTCCCACCCCTATAGAAATAAATTTCGAAATTCCTGCGACGTAGCGCACAACTAGACTGAATTCTGCGTAGAGCAAAAAGAGATACACGTAGATCGGTTGAGAATTCAGCCTTGGGGAGCGCACACAAGATTCTGTCACCACACACGCGCGCACACACACGCGCACACACACGCGCACACACACGCGCGCACACACACACACACACGCACCACACATGCACGCGCACACACACTTGCTTTTGCAAGAATTTACCGTGGGTTCATTCTATTTTGCCGTAACATTATAATTTCCCCAAAACATTTCTCACAGTCCGCCGTACTTCGCACTTTTCTTAGTTACCATGAACCAAATTAAGTAAATTTGGTTTGCAGGTCCCATTTGGGGTGTGGTCGGTTCGCGAAGCTCGGCGTTACTGTCAATCACCGCTAAGGGGTGAAAAAATAGGGATAAATAGGGAGTAAAATAAGGCGTTCTGACATTTTCAAACGCCGTAGCTCGGAAACTTCCAACTGAAGGGTATCGGTGCCCAGATATCGGTGCTGGGGAGCACCTGATTATAATCACGGATGACTGTATGAAGTCGAGTTGGTTGTTCTGTGATATTATTTCATTTGATGAATGATGGGTCTTTTGGAGTTTGTTGATAGATACTTTTGTAACTTGAACGAACGTTATGCTTCATGAATAACAACAAATAATTAATTATTAATTTACTGAATCCCGCGCAGTAATTCCCAGGCTGGCTCCAGTATGTATTCGATTCAGGACTTTCCTGGGGAGGGGGGGGGGGGGGGGGCACGAGGGTAGGTATTGACCCTCAGAAAACAGGGATCTACGCAGAAGGGGCATATATAACGGTAAATAATAAACCGCTGTGTAATAATTTGCAGCTTTTTAATTCCTTTTTTGGATTCTACGTATCTTGAAACGGAAGTCATCAAGTTTTTAGGGGTGTTTAAAAAAAGTTGCATACTCGATTCCAAAGGTTCATTACTGAAATAATAAAGCAAGATCCCCTTCATCAGGGCATTGAGATTTGATGATTCATATACCACCAATTCCATACATTTTCGGGAAGAGGAATTCAAATGTCACGTTCATATCGGAAAGCTCTCAATAAAATCAGTAAACTAAATGAAACTAACAATGAGTGGAATAGCCCATTATTTGAAATAAGTTCTTAAAGCCCTGCACCAATTAGAGGGTTTCATAAATGGGCGCTTTTATTGAACTGAAATGACCCACTCTAAATCGTGGTGACTGCCAATGACCCTTATTAAAGCAATAGGTGTTTAAAATTATTATGTTCGTTCGCTTTTCCGTAGAAAATAAATTGGAAAAGCCATTTGAGATTGGATAAGTGAGTGGCTGCGGAGGGAGCGTTAAATGGGATGCAGATGGTGTCGACTACGGCCAGTTTGCGCATCTGTAAACCGCTTATGGTGCCATTATCATACACTTCATTGATGTTAATGTGTAATGAATACCCACTTACAAACAAGGAAACAGCTCTGCTCTAGCTACTTTCACGCTAGCAGCGCCCTCAGCATGGGGATGCATACCTGTAACAAGTAAATACCTACTTGAAATTGATAAACAAAACTTCTAATTGTACATGAATGACATGAATATTGTTCATTATTCTGTAACAATATACACAAATAGTAGTTGTAGATCCGCAGACCAAACGTCTCATATTCGATTTGGGTGAACTTCCACTGGTATCAATATAAAATGTTCCAACTAAATTTAAAGATTTTAAATCTTCATATTTACACATATAAGTACAGCAAATTCTGGCAATCAATGAAGCAGACCCCGAAATTCCAAATCGCAGACCTGAAACCCAGGTTTCTATCTTGGTTTCTACCTAAACGAGTAGGTACCCACGTACTACATTATTATTGCCCCACAGAAAAATACGTGGATGGGGTTGTATAACGGTTGTTGAATAAGATTTATTTATAATAAATGAATTTTTTTTTTGAAACGACATCAACTAATATCTGCCGGTCAATGTTTCATTATTGACATTAATCACATCTCAATTTGAGATAAATTAAGGATTTATGAAACACATAAGTAGGTAATAATTTCCATTCTAAATACATGCGAAAACTGGGAAGCCTCAAGATCTGTTCGTAATATAGCACTACAACAGTCTTAACGAAAATGATTTTACAAGTTTGTGTTTATACAAAGGTTTCAAAAATCCACTCCTAATTCAGCCAGCTATAATATAGTCAACACCATGTCGAAATTGACTAGAAATTATAGTTTCTCGTGAATATTGTGGCCAAGGACTGATGTTTCAAAACTATCATAACAATGGAATCCTTTAATCATGCTAGAAGGCATAATAATTTATTCAGTTATCCGAATATATTAAGTGGTCGAGTTATAATTTCACTGTGTGAGATTAGCATCTGATCTGCAATTCAACTAATGGACCAGCATGCTAGAAACTCCTTCCCAAGTGGATTAGAAGGATCAATTACGCTGAGGAGGATATTACTAATTTAACTTCAAGATAACTTCAATTTATGTTCAGCCCTGAAGCCTCCTCTTCACTGGCAGAAATTGATTAAACTGCCGAATGTTGTTGTGGTTAGTGATATGTTTCTGCTTTCCACATCAACTTCACTCCCCCCCCCCAACCACGCCAACTCACCGCCACCACCGGGCAGTTTGAAGTTTGAGGAGCCCAAGCGGAACTTGATTTGATTAAATTACATTCGATTTTCAGATCGTTTAAATCCCGAAGCCCCAACCCTTCTCTTCTTATTGCGGTTTTCAAGGTTATTAACACAGACTACGAACGATAACGGAACAAGCTCGGACGAATGTTTTGTGAAATTCATATGAAATCTAGGGCTTAACCCGCATAATTGTTGGACAGAAACAATGAATTTTGTACGCACTCGTAGGTTCTATTTAGTAGGTCTAATTGGCCCTCAAAGGTCTGGCTACTCTTTTTCATCTCCCAGGTGTGAAGAACAGGAATACTGATAGATAGTTGATTCCTTGCCGTAGCTCAAAGCTCGTAACAAAAGGGAGCGGGTTTTTTGAAGATTTTAAATAGATTTCGATTTAAAGGATCACATGACACCGCTCGGAGCACTGTACGACCAACCGTACACTATACCTACCCATAAGGGCCTAATGGGTGGCAGAAAAAAATGACGTCAACACGCTAGTGAATCGCAATGTAATATTTAATTACAGTTGTAGTACGCCAGTCAAACATAAGCTGATTCCATGGATCGTATTTCACTTTTCGTCAAGAAGAGATTATTCCTTTGAAGCTGGTCATGCTGACTACCAGTTGATGTGTTGACGGGTATTTCCGAATATTCTTGTAAGAAACTGCGTACAATTATTTATTAGGTATGCACACAGGAAGTTCATCTATAAGAAAATAATAAACCACCGCGAAAGAATTTGTAGCGATTTTCTTTAGTTGTGCATGCTGCAAGGATTTGCAGGCACAGTGGCGAACAGAAGAACAAGCATACACGGAACAAACAAATAACACGAATTTTCACGTTAATCTGAAGTTCTGATGTGTATCTCATCAACAGGGCGCCCCTTTTCTTCTCCCTCCACGCCCACCAGGTTGAGAATTTGATCAAAGGCCCCACATTAGAAACATTCCTCCCAAACTTTCGTTTGAGACATAAAATACACTGATAAAATAATAAATTGCAAGATCGCTCACCATTAGTGTAAAGTTAAAACAATTTGCACTCAGCGCTTTGTTGTCCCGACACAATTATTTACCTACTTGGGCGACACAGCCCAACTTTCAAGGTTCCACTTGATGAAAATTCCATACAACTACAACAGTAGCAGGCCCGAAAGTAATAATACTAAAAGCACAGGAAGTTTCCTGCCAGAATGTGGGTCATGTCGGCGAGATGAGATATGAATTAGACACGACTGTGAGAAGAGGCGATGAGGAAACCAAGGGTGGTAGGAAAGGACGTTCGTATTGCGTGAGTGGAAATGAAAGATCGAAACAAACACGGTAGGTAACTCCGGGAGATTTCACGCTAATAACGACGCCAGCTATTATCGTATTTCCCTGAATACATAGATAAATGTTTTGGATTACTGCCTGCCCTACTTGCGTCAACCCTGGAGTAACGGATGGAGTACCATTAACCAAAAATGTGGTAGAATGGCATAGGTATCAATAACCATGCATTATTTCTAGGGGTGGGATTTTAAGGCTCGAAAGAATTGACAAACCCGACGAAGGGCATTCATAGACTGGCGTATCAGTCATAGACTGATAATGACACGTCGTTCAATACCTTCGCAAATCCTTGCCTCATAATGTTTTGGTTGATTATTTTCACGTTACAAGCCTACGTGAAACATGAAATCGAATCAATAAAAAATCCGTCCGCCATCCACGACATTTTATTATTTACTTAAATTAGGCCAAAATTGATTAAATTGGGCGATCTAGTCCCATTTGGGGTTTAGTTGAACCCATATGAATTTTATCAAAATTCGGCAGGAACTTTCGCTGGCGCATACACGAAAGTAAAGTCGCCCACAACTACCGGTAGTTACTATAACTGCACACTCCAACTACCTAAACATCCCTTACCGACGATTAGCTCTTAAATTATTAGGGCACAGATGATAGAGACAGAAATCTGTAATACAATTCCAACTGTGATCAAGAGAATGTAACTAATCATACACAATTTTTAGATTCAAGCTTTTATTCATTTTAGCGTAGGTTTGAGCATGTAAGCAGTTACAATTTTAGCTACACGGAGTATTTGAAATGAACCACAGGAGACTCTCCTCTTATTTTAGAACTAGATAATTAGGCTTCTGTAACCATGACAGCATTGCAACAGTACTCCTGCTTGCATTCGTGAATTATGTGTTTTTATTACTGATACTGGTGTTTGGTTGTTTGATTCATTTTTGTACAGGTATATAATATACCTATACCTATGATCCCACGTGCATTTCATTAAAACTGTACTGTAACCCTGTGCATGCGAAACGTGAAATCCTCATCACATTACTCCGCTTATAACTAACTGGGTTTCACAAAATTTACAGGAATTTGTTAAGGTTCGATAAAAGAATGCATCTAGATTGGATTGGGACTTACGTTTGAGCACATGATTGTAATGGCTAGGAAGGAGGGACTTCTTTTTTACGATGTCATTGAAACTTTCTCTGATATATTAATATGTTTGAAATACTGAAAAGCTGAACACTGAAGTAGAGTGCTATGGTAAAATCCCATATTTTGTATTCAAGGTAACCCCAGTAACCTTGAATACAAAAAGAAATCCAATACCTGAAAAGATGAACCCGATGCGAGCACATTCCATCATTTCCACTCGGGCTTCTCTTCCCTTGCATCTCAAATTGCCACCGGAAGTCTGCATGAACTAACCTCATCACTGGCGGTGTACAGGCAGATTTTGAGCATGTACTTATTCCTCTTGACTCGAAGAAGTTCACCTACTCTACTTATGTCTCACACCGGCTCACTTTCATAAAGGTCTACCGATCCGTATTCCTGGCGACAATCCGTATTCCTGGCGACAGTTCCTGGTGAAGATCGAGGAATCCGTCGTCACAAGTTGGTAGAGCCTTTCAATATTTGAAAAATTCATCATTACACCGTCCAGAAAATACTTTTTTTTATTGGCATTAATTTCTTATAGAGACATACTTAATTATAATTTTTACACTTGTAACTACTTCTTTATAAATTTTTTTATACAGGATTTTAATACAAAAAGGATTTTCTATATTCTTCTCAATGTTGGTAAATAATTCCTTTCTTTGATCACTGAAGGTTTGGCATTGCATTACCACGTGCTCCAGAGTCCCGTTGACATGGCCGCATCTGTAACTGGTTGGGGAATACCTCTTGTTTATATGCGATACAGGTATTTTTCGCGCACCCCATTGCCCGCTCTTAATCTTGCTATGGTTCTACCAAAATCCTTTGACACTCATATCACAAAGAACCATGGTCGGCTTGGTATCAAAGGCTGGATACTTTTATAGAATCGGCCTTCTGGAGCGGTAATCGATGGGAAGAACTCCTCCAGCTCGATGTCCACAACTATCGGCTGTCCCGTTTCAGTGCCTTCTTTAGCCAGTCGATCCACGATATTTCCTTGCAAACCCCTAGCTTTCGGTTGCTGTAACAGCATAGATGGAGAAGTTGGAGAAGACTCCTCGTTAGGCCGTTGGATGCCCGATCGAAACAGGACGAACTCATCTTCTGTAGGGTGCTCAGAGAGTCTGAACAATTACGTTTGTTGCTCCATCTTCACTCTCCCTGACTAAGAATTCAAGAGTCTGAATTATTGCAGCCCCTTCCGCATGATAGCTCGAAGTCAGTGAGGGTAATTTGTATTTTGCTCGGTGGATTGTTTTTACGTTCCAAAATGCACATCCTACTGCTTCTTCGCTTTTGTACCCGTCAGTGAATGTCAAACCAAACTGTGGCCATTTTAAATTGACAATATTGTTACACTCCTGATCAATATCCAAAGCTGGTCTGATTCTAGGGCTGAAACGCTTCACTGTTATTGAGTGGGCTAACACTTCAAATTCAAGCGCGTACGTCGGAATTCTTTCAGAAATCCCATTCTTCCTGGGTAAAACTATTGATTAGCATAGGAGTTTTTCTAATGTGCATATCAGCAGAACTCAAACGAAGATGCTTAGCCTTCAGAGCTCTTCCAAGCGTCTTTCAAGCGGGTTCTCAGATTACCATGGAACAAAGTTACAAGTTACCCCGTTACTGGATGTACCTGTGTGGTTTTTTTTATGTTTTATGCGGTACACTCATTCACCTACTGAAACCCTCTGAATAATACCCTGGCTGCCTAGATGTAACTGAAAAAAAAATTTCTAGAAAAAAGGTGGGTTGCATTTAATATTTTGGATGTAAAATATGGGTAACAATGGCTAAAAATTGCTACTGAATCACCAAAATTGTTGAAGAACGGTAGGTACTTCGAAAAGTCGTCCATAAGGTAATACTGTATGATTTGTAAAACTTAGAATTTAAGTAAAAATTTTGGCTTCTTTTCTGGTTCTTCGGCATTCAATTTTTATGAGTATTTTTATAATTTATTATAAGTACCTATATAATAAACTGTGTCATTCCAGACGAAATCTGACCTTAGCTACGAGATGAAAAATTCGAAATTTCACCAGGCTGTTTATCAACGAAGTGGAGTTCAAAGATGGGCCATATTTAAGTTTTCTGTTCGAAATTTGCTTAAAATCTGTACGAATAGGAAAATTTCAAATTAAGCTACCATGAGAGGTATAGGGTGTCTCAAGACATAAAAAATACTATTTCGATATTCAAAATTATTTTTGAATTCCACCTCATCGTTAGTCAAATTCGAGTTCACGTTGGTCAAAAACAGCTGAAAATAATCATAAACAGCTTTAATTTACCAACTTTGAACATTCGCTCATTATAGTGATGCTGCAAGAGTGAAACTTTTTACTCCAAAACTCGCAGATAAGTCTGGAGGACAAAGACAGGATTCGGCGTAGGGTATTTCAGTCGAGCTGGGATTATTAAGAAAAGGTCTCCCGATAACGAGCCCTGTAGTAAGGAATGATGGGGGAGAAGGGCATATTTTTTTCGAAAAAGAAGACTTTGATGGTTTGGCTTCCACAAAAATAAGAAATGAGATAACCGAAACTCGAAGGCCCTTTTCAATGGTGAACCTCGGAGGGTGGTGAAGTGGGTAAAAGAAGATTCGGAGAAGAAGTAGGAAAATAAGATGGAAGAAAGAAGAGCTTCGAAAATATCGGAGTGACGGTGAAGGGGGATGGTTGAGAGAACCATAAAATCTCCTTCCGAACTCCTCTAACGACTCAACGGCGGTCCGTGGACACGGAGATAGAACGCTCCCCACTCAGCCTTTAATGCGTTTTTAACAATACCCTCGCCTTACCCTTTTGGCTGTTCCCGAACATGACTCCCTGTTTTCCTAATTTTTCGGAGGACCTTTCTAGACTGTTACTTTATCGCGGGGGGGGGGGGGGGGGGAGAAAAGCCCTAGGAGGAAACTTCGTCGGGAGAAGTTCCCTTACTCTTATCGAAAGATGAAAAACGCCCTGACCTAAACAAAACGCATTCAACCTCCCGCTACCTAACTCTCTTCAATCGGACTCTCAACAAAGTTTTTCCTTGTCGCTCCAGACATCACTCAATAATTTGCATTCGTCTTTTGAAGTCCATCCATAATTATAGTCACCGAACTTTTTCGAGAAAATAACGGGAGGGGGGGGGGGGGTTAGCAGTGAGCATAATAAAAAGGTTGACGGAGGTGCTAAAACAGCTTTTCAAACGAGCTCGAGAGTTCAGTTTTCTCTTCCAAAAACATAATGAACTCACCATTTTATACATCTAAGGTTCAATACACACAGGGAACTACAACAGAGAATTCCTCTTTTCTTTTCATTGGCTTATGCCAATTATAGCACATAAGAAGAATCATCATTTGCTTTTAAACTACCTACAAAAGACGCTAAGGGCCGACTCAAGGCTGACTCGATTCGGCATGATCACCCGTAATGGCTTTCATGAAGCTGAGTAACAACCTATCAGGGTTAGGTTGAATTCAAGTGTAACATAGAAGACGACTGCAGCAAATTTTCTAAGGGGAAAAAGAAAAGTTTTTAGAAGGGAAAGTAGAAAAGTTTTTAGATTCAAATCCATCTTTAGGTAGGTATGTATATTCCGATGCGAAGTTTCGGGACACAACTAGGGCCCAAATGGAGCCTGTGTGCGAAAGAACGAATTTTTTAGACAGGAAATGAAGTAGATATTATGGATGATATGGCGGACAGCGTACGGAGGACGGACTTACCATTTTTGGAATCTACGCACCATGAAACGTAAAAGAAGAAAAATTGAGGGGGTGCTATAAAATTTTTTGCTTAGCGAAAACATAGGTGTATTATTCATAGAATAATAAACCAAAGGAGAACAATCCCGTGGGCTCAACCTTCTCGCTCAACTTCAAATTAAACTGTTTCTAAGCCTACCTTCTTTGGTTCACAGTCAGATAGGTATTTTATATTACCTATTATGTAATTTTTTATTCTACCTAGGTGAGCGGTTTAAATAACAAAAAAAACTTGTTTTATACTGTCATTTTTAATAAATTGTTTAATTCGTGTTTTTCTCAGTATTTATCCTGTACTCCGGAAAATCCTGTAATCCGGCATCCCTCAAGTCACGAACGTACCGAAGGAAGTTTACTGTATACTTACTGTGAAATCCATCGAAAAGAAGTAGTGTGTGTGTCCTTCATAAATGTGTTGTTCGGGGTTGGTCTTGATCATGTTACCTTAATGAATATGCTTCCGATTTGATGTTGTTTTTAAGAAGAGGAAAATTGGCTGTTTTTTAAATTGGGTAATTATATTTTTCTGATTTTCGATATTGAGTAAATGAAAAGGTTTCAAGCTTTTACATAAATAGTGTGATAGCATGTGATACGTCAACGTTTGTTTCCTACCTAGATGTGTTTCACGTACTACTTACTGCAACAGTATAATTAAAACTTGAGTGTTATAATAAAAATAATTTTAAATATATTTTAACATGGAACATGTTATTACTGATATAATTATTGCATCCACCGCATATTTATGAAAGTAATTGCCCAGGCCGGCTCCAGTACTCGATTTTTACTGGGAGGAGCACGGGGGTAAGTATTAACCACAAAAACAGTGATCTACGCAGAAGAGGCATCTACAGGTAAATAATAAACCTTTGTGTAATAATTTGCATTTTTTTTTTGTACAGTTAATGATATCCCCATATTTTTAATCAACGTGAAAACGTCACGATCTCTTTGTGTTGGCCTTTCCTTCGTGTTTACATCACATTTTCATCTTTAACGACTAAGGGCCTCTACTTTTCATGTAGAATAAGGTTTAGGATTTTTTTTAAAATCCTTTCGCTGTTATTTTTCTTGTTGTATGTGCGACCTTTGTAAGTTAAAGGGGCGTTTCACACCCTCCCCCTCCTCAAGCATAGTTCTCAGCGTGCTCCGACGCTTTTCTCCCTCAAGACTGAGGCCTTTGTGTCGAGGCGCAGCGTAATTCAATTTTTCTTCTTTGGGAAACGCCCTGCACAGCACAGAGGCCCCGCTCTTTCCCTAGTTCGACCTTGTCTTTTGCATTTCTATACCACTCTTCGCCGCCTAGTGTTGTAGTCTCCGGCGTGATCAGTGTGGCAAGAAGGAGCGAAAGGGGTTATAAAAGACACAGGAAAGGTTTTAAGGCCCTACAGCACAAAGTGGGAGGGTGGTCACTTCCACTACCACTCACGTTACTAATGATCGCATAGGGTGTGGCCATTGTTTTCACCCATAGGTTTAAAACCCTTCGTTGAATAAAATGCATAAATAGCTAAAAACGTTTTGCACACTCATCATCATAATTGTCAGTTACCACACTGCAAAAAAATAAGAAAAAAGCAAATAACAAAGGTTCATCAATTTCCTGTATCGCTGTACCTACCCATTCTGCTTAGATCGCTATTTTCGGAGGTCAAAACCTGAATAAGTAATACCTACCAACGCCCGCAAACATACACACACACATTTACACATAGATACGACAACAATACCTTAGCAATCGAAGTATCTCCAACGTTCGGCAACTGCAGTTACATAAACCCCCAACCCTGCTTTAAAAATTTACCCGCCAAAAAAGCCTCCTCAGCCGCAAAAAATTGATACCAACTTTGCCCGCAAAGTCGGTGCTTCCCACGTCTTTCTTGCATGGGCACATAGAAACCCGCTACGAGGTCTTCTTCAGCCTGATATTGAGGGCTGTTGTCCATAAAGTTTGTTATAGTTCATACTGAAGACGTCAAAGGATCAACAGCTTATTTGTTGCCTATTTGTAGGAATATCAGTAGGTACCTACCTAATCAATATTTAATCAAGTGTGGCATATTAAAAAATCGAAATATTATAAATGCATTCACAGGAAGACCCCGTTGATGTTTGAAACTTGTAGGTTCCTACGGAAAATAAAAATTTTTGAAACAAACTCTACAAATTAATATTATTCTCAAACAAACGTGGTACATCCATGCCAGCCAACCATCCCTACAAAAACCACCCCTTTTACACCGTCACGATGAAAAAAAGGCTGGTAAACAAGGTAGTCAGCAACAGACTAGTGAAGAAAGTCATTACTTACTAGAATCGAATGTGGTAACCTTGCACCACCATGTAACCCGGATCGTGGTAATCTTGCAAACCGTAAATGATACCGTCAATATTATCCCTAAATTCCCATTGGGACATAAAATGTCCCAATGTGTTGCAGACTCGTATGCAAGCGTTTCTAGTGTTACTATACAAATTGACGGTGATTTCCGTTTCATTTGAAAAATGATGTGCGTTTCTTTTTTTATTGATTTTAAGCTATTTTTGACCAACAAACACAGATTTCAGTCCCCATTCAATGCCACTCTCAGTTTTCAGAGATTTCTGACTTCCAAAAATATAAATCTGACACACTTAATCTGATAAAATAATATATGTATTTTTGACTAATGAAATAGGCTTTTCTATCTCAAGTCACCTTTCTATCAGGAGCGTTGCGTCCATAAGGACACTTGGGCCACTGCCCCGGCACCCAGAAACACAAAAAACTCAACAACAAAAATTCCAACCATTTGCTCAGTTGGCATTCGAATTTCCCTCCGTATACTGTACTGAGCATTTTTCACGAAGTTCAACAGCGACTCAACAGAGTTCTCTGGCTATGGATATTCAATATGTGTTTCCGTCATGTTGGCTCCCCTGTAGCTCCATGGAGCATTTTATCGGAATAGAGCTACACTAATCGATGTCTTGCAATCGAAATCTACCCTTCTGAAACTGACAGGTCCTGGGACCTGGTGTGGAAAAGTGGCCCGTCCGCGCAAGCTCAGTCGAGTAAAAATTTGGTTAGCCACGCCCCTTTTGGGCCCGGGCCCACATTTCCATCCAAAAATCGTTTGTGTTCACAATCGATTGGATTGTTTCAATTCATCTTGTCATCTCGACACGAGATACCTACTCGTCCTTCGATCTGTCCTCCCCTAAAAATTCTTATCACTTTCGCCATTCTGTTCCTTTGTTGAGTTTTCAATTGTCTGCTTACGTTTCGAATTTTGTATGTTCCCATTCGAGTTCCCAGGACAGATTTGGATTTACGATAATTAAGTGCGTTGTGTCCTGTCTGTGGTCTTGTGGATTGATCGACGTCAGCATGTACACAGATAAGTAACTAGCTTCTAGTCTGATTCTCCATCCAAGTAGGTACTGGCCGTCGGGTCATTACTTCGTTGTATTTTAGTCTAGTTCGTTGTTTTCAGTTGTTGTTTAGTTTATTTGCTTCTGTATTTTTGTATCACATGAATTCGGTGGCTAACTTACAGTCGAAATTTTCGACGTTTTCCTACAAGGATAGATAGAGTGATGATTAAAAGTTTAGGAAGAGATAGGCCTTTGCTGAGTATTAGTCAGTATGAAGCTATAGAACTTTTAGCTTCTGGTTATCCCGGGTACTGGTCAGAACTATTGTGAACACAGTGCTTACATTCTGACTTGCTAAGAGCTGCGGTTGGTTAAAATCCACCCATTTCTCATAAGAAGACTCCACTGTTGGAAAACATTTACAGGTATTTTGTAGAAAAAGCTGTTAATTTGTGTTCCGGTTTGGTGGCCCACTATTTTCAGAGCCCACGCACCGCTACTGCTTTCTATATATTTCACTTTCGGTGACTGTCATCAACTTTGGTGATTCTTAACCATTTTAATAGGGTTTTTTGCTATTTTTGGCCTACAAAATCTCAAATTTGAGACACATAATTTTTTTCAATACAGCAACAGCTAAGTTTGTAGTGTTTTTGTCCAACGTGAGTACTGAGGCTGGAGTGAGGGGTATTGAAGAAGTGATGAAATGCTTTGATTTTGACAGCAAGCATAAATATCAATGTTGAAAGCAATTTTTTTGTATATTGGTGAATTTTACTGCAGTTCACGATGCAAACGATTTCCGGGACTTCCACAATATAAACTACTCTTCATACGTTATTCATCTGACATGAAATTTAAAATTGAAAAAATGAACGATTCATTTGAAGAACAGAGCACCATAGTCCTGCTGAATTCATTCTACAGTTTTTAGTTATAAGGGGGGGGGGGGGAAGTTTTATTCCCTGAGAGTGAAATTATAAGTAAAATGAAGATTTCTAGATAGGTAGGTAGAGGAAAGTTTGTTCGACAATTGCCCCACACTTACCTAATTGGGGTGAAACTCGGAGTTTCTAGAACAAAAATTCGTTAAAAACTGCTACGAGAGAATCGCTTGTTAGGAGTTGGAACGAGAAACAACGGAAGGAACCCGTATAAAAGTTGAAATCCAAGAGAGGGCTGGCAAATAAAACGACTGGAGGTGCTAATTAAAGATAAGTCGGATGGTGGGGGTAGTGCTGCAGGTGTTCCACTAAATCCTGAGTCACCTGCCTGCCAGACACGGTCGAATCCGCATGGAGCTGAGCGGTATGGAAATAAATTATAATTTATCGAGGCTGAGTTACCGTTAAGAGATGACAGATATTTTGTGGGGAAGGAATCATCGAGAATTACGGTAGAAGGGGAACTTTCGTAATTCAATTCATAATTCTCTGGTAAAACTTCCATTGTACCTTACATGGAAATCACAGAATTTTCACATTTCTTATTGCAATCTGTTCGGGAGATAATATTCTATTTCAAAACCGATCAGAAAACAGTTTTTCTGACCAAAAACGCTGCAAAGTCCTTGTCACATGGGTTTATTATTCTATTATTTTATTAGTCTACAGAAATATCCGGCTGTTTATTTATTGTTTCTTTCATGTAAATTAATTGAAATGGCTATTTCTGGTGGTTTCCAAAAATTTTGGCCCCCAGAACTTGAATTAGGTACTACGCTCCTTTTTTTTTCAAATTACTCTTGATCATTGATTGTACCATTTAATCCTCTTGATCCACGTGTTGACACTTTTTCTAGTGTTATTATACAAATTTATGGTGATTTCAGACGATTTCGCAGGTTTTTGACTCATAAAAAATCAATTTTGGGAGCTGAACATCTGGTACAACCTCAATTTTCCACTCCTTGGTCAAAATCGACTTCAAATTCGGTCTTCTCGTCCCCAAAAACATGGAATACTATACCTCAAAAGCTCATTTTACTAACATGTTACTAAAACACAAAAAGTACCTATTTTTATACACGTTTTCACTCATAACTCCCCTGGATATATTCCGATCGGGCTGAAAAGTTTCGGGACACAACTAGGGCCCAAATGGAGCATGTGTGCGAAAGAACGATTTTTTTAGACCGAAAATGAAGCCTGTAGACGTGATACGGCGTACGGCGGACGGCGTACGGCGGACGGACATTGCATTTTAGCGAATTTTCAAAGAAAATGAAGCTATTGCAATGGCTTCGAAATTTAAATAATATAAATTTTTGGAAATTTTCTTCATAGAAATCCGTTTCAGACCATTCTAAAACGATTCCTGAAATTTAACACTTTTTTATATGTATATATATATATATATATATATATATATATATATATATATATATATATATATATATATATATATATATAAGTAGTATCCAAAAGCCAATCCTGGCGCACTCCCTTAGATCTCTGATAAAAAGTTTTAACATAAAAGATCAGAACACATATTTTCACTTGAATCCTTGATGTTTTTATTTTCACTTGAATCCTTGATGTTTTTTATTTTCACTTGAATCTCTGATAAAACTTTTTTATCACAAAACATCAGAACCAGTGACTTTTTCATTTTTAGCGACTTGAATCTCTGATAAAATTTTTTTAAACACAAAACATCAGAACCAGTGACTTTTTTAAAAAAAATATTTTTTCATCAGAAACTCTAGTGAAACTCTAATAATTTTTCAATCGTAAATAAAAATGTAAATTTAGGACTATTTAGGGGTCGATATTTTCGAAATTTAGCTCCCTCTGATGTTTTCACTAGAAAAAATAAAAAAATTAAAATAACGTCACGCTAAAAATATTTTTGAATCGTCTTAAAATAAAATGATATCGTCTTAAATTAAAAAGACGAGACGCTAGATCTCTTCTGAATTTGTGAATCCCAATCTATTTAAAGGTGGTGTCGAATCGACCCCACCTTTAATAGAGAGGGTCTCGATTTGATACTACCTTTAAGAATTCAATTCAAACAGGATAAATAGTATCCATACAAGAATAGACAAAAGAAAAAAGTGGGTGGATAATAAAAAAAGTGAGGGGGGTAGTTAAAAGAATAACTTTTATAATAAAATGTCAGTGATTGAAATATATAAGAATGCCGCTAAAAAATCAAACTACTCATCTTTCAAGGATATTGAAAAAGGAACTTATACCATCTTGGAAAATTTTATAAAAAATTCGGAATATGGTGAAAGCGTTGTCGTTAAAATTGATTATGATGATGAAGAGATATGTTTGTTTTTACCTAAAAGAATTTCACGTCGACTTCTTAATCACGTTAGAAACAATCCAGAAAGACATCCTGAAAAACTTATTTATAATGGAACAGATAAAAAGTCAAATGCCTTTCTGATTGACTTTGAGTAAATATTATGCTTTTCAAAGACTTAGTATCTATTACGTTTTTATAGGGAATCTCTATAAAAACAAACTTTTTGAATCGTCTTTAAAAAAAATATTTCTGCTAATTAGTAGCATAAGAACTTTTTAATGAGCAGTGTTCATTAAAAATAAAATCTCCTTAATACTTCTGAGCTTTAGCAACAGTATCGAAACTGAAACTCAAAATCCTTCTTCAGTGTGACTTTATCCTCATTATAAAGCAATTTTCTAAGTTGATATTCAGTAGCATTTTTAGGAACCTTAATCTTTTTTTCATTAAGACATGTCTTTACTTGCTTCTTTGAAAGGAGTGGTGGTTTACCATCGACACCAAATAAACTTTCTTTTAACAACCGTTTAGAAAATCTATACTCCCTCAATGCACGTTGAATCTCGTCTAGTGCGTCACAGTTTCTATCATAAAATCGAAATTCAGGTTTCTTTACAAACTCCCAGAAACCTCCATGTTCATCACATATATCTAATGCCTCATCGCTTAAAACCATATCTCTTTATTTATTATAGAAAATATTTTTTTTTTTTTAGACCCGGTAATTTACCGGGTCTAAAAGTTTTCAACAGTACGAAAATAATTTAAAACCCAATATATTTAAAGGTGGGGGCGAATCGCCGCCACCTTTTTAAATTAAAAAACTTAGGATTTCTAGAGCCTCATGCTATCTAGCTTGTTGCGTGTGAACTAAAGGAAATGATAAATAATGCGAGATTAATATTCCGTACACTATCTCAAAGGAGGCCAGCTAGTTGACCTTGCATTCCCATTTCAGATAGTTCGCTTTCAATTCCTATCTCAATATTCACAATCAGTTTGTCCTCAACTGTTCAACATGGCACAACCTCCTGAATATTTAAAGTTAGCTTATTGTGATGATTATGATTTCTGTGAAGAAATTTTAAAAGTGGAACAATATCACCAGGAATGTTTGAGTTTCGTGCAGAAAGTGAAAAATTGTGTTAGTGCAAGTGAAGCCAGAGAACTAATCACGAAAAACAATGTGAGTCTACCAGGTAGTAGAAAATGTGATTTTCAAAAGCTTTTGAAAATCCCAAAAGTGTCTAATATATCAAGAACTCCAGATCAAATGCATCAGTACCTACAAAAATTTGTTGTATTTGACCATGAAATGGAAAAGGTGAAACTTCCTAATCAAAATAACATTATGGAAGTAGAGAATTACCTTATTAAATCTAGTGATGTGATAAAGAAGCAATCATCAAGACTTTTTTATACTACTTGGAAGTGTATTTTCAACATATGAAGATCACAGGAGAAGGATTGGAATCTCTGTTTAAAAGAAAAGCTACATGTGTCCTTGAGTTATAGTAAGAAGTTGAGAAGAGTTGGAGTGATTGTGAAAGACCATCAAAAACTTAAAATGTTGAGTATTTCATTTTTGGGCTCAACTACAGTGATAGTGAATGTTAACCTTGAGGGGGCTCACGCGTGAGCTCCTAGAAGGTCATTCCAGAGAACATTCTGAGCTGAAATATTCTGGACTCAACTACAGTAATATTAATATCAGCCTGTAACCTTGAGAGGGCTCACGCGTGAGCCTCTTGAAGGATATCTGAGGAAATATTACCAGTTGGAGTTGAAGCAAAATAATGTGTCTGATATATTTTTATTGAGAATGTTCCCAATAAAAAAATTGTTATTTATATTGTTTATCCTTTTTTTCCCCCTTTTCTTATCAAGGTAAGTTTTAGATTTCCTCTTTTATAATATTTTTAAGTGGCATATAGTTGAGAGTGACTTCTGAAACCAAAATTACATAAGCAAAAGTGTTTTCTGGCACATTCTTTTCAAAATCTGCTCGTAAAATTATATTACTTTTTTGTCCAGATATGGACTGTGGTTGTCTAGTCATATTCACACTGAATATTGGATAGTTCTCTTTGAAGGACTGAGGCTCATGATATGGAAGGGATGAGTCTTGGCATACTATTCTTTTGAAATCTGTGTACATGGTGTAAGCTAAACTAAAATCCCCTGAACTCCAATCTAAATTCAAATGTTCTTCAGGATAACTTTTTCCTGCTACTTCAAAACTAATATTTTTAACATTCAAATGATCAAATTTGGAATTATTTTTCTTTTGATCATTTTTTCTGGCAGTTTGGAAGGCAACAAATCCCCAGATCGGATTCTGTACATTTCTGTAAATATTTGTAATGTTGAAGTTTAGAGTTTTTCCAGTAACTTTTTGTTCGATACATTGTAATTTTTTAAAGTGAAACAAATAAGGAGAAGTACAGAGTTCAGCAATTAATTTAGCTTTGGATTCACTTTCATATTCAATTATTGGGACTCGCAGGTAGAAAGTTTTAATTTCCACTTTTCCCTCTACACCTTCAGGAGAGGTACTGTAACGGAAGAGTACATTATCATCAGAATTTCTAATGAATGTAATTTCAAATCCTCCCTTATAAATTGGTGCAATATCGCTGAAGAATCCAAGGCCTAAATCAGTCAAGTTACCATTCGCGTTGAAATTTCCACCACCATTCACTTTAGAATTGAAACCAGAATTCATTAATTTACCATTATAGTTTGATGGTCCTGAGAAAGAAGCTATACCCATCACCGTACTAGCAATACCTGGTTCTTCAATTTCATCAATAACCGTATTGTGCTTTTTTACTTCAATTTTGGAAAAAAGGTGTGCAACAAAATTGTCAACCATCATTATTGTATCACTGATTCCATATGTTTTTGTTGCATCTTTAGGAATGTATTTTCCAGCAATGTAATATTGAATATTGCTGCTAAGAAACTCGTCATCTAGAAGCAATTTGAAAACCGTTCTCTTATTCTCAGAGTTAAATTCCAAATTAGATTCAGGATTAAAGTTTCGATACTGAAGCCTTGTGATTTCAGAATCGTATTTCGAGTAGATTGATTTAATTTGATTCATTTTTATTATAGAATACATTCTCTTAACTAACCCCCCAAAAGAAAAAGTCACTGGGTTCTGATGTTTTTTGGTAAAGTCGAATACAAGTCGAGAACATTTAAAGAATATTTTCAAAACTCTTAAAGAGGGGGGGCGAATCGCCTCCCCTCTTTAACGGTAAAGTCGAATACAAGTCGAGAACATTTTAAATTTCTTTTAAAACTCTTAAAAAAGTTTTTTATAGAATCGAAATTCTATAAAAATATCAAGATAGTGGAATAGAAAATATTAAAATCCAGTTCTGAAAACTTCCCCATGTTTCAAAAGTGATAGTTTGATAGGATCCACACTTTTAATTTCTTTCTTATTTTTATTATATTCATTTAGAATAGTACTTTTCATATTTATATAATTTTTTATTTCTTGTTCAATATCATTGAACTCTTCATCAGATATTTTACCGTCTTTAATTGCTTTTCTGAACTTTTCTTCAATCGAATCTAATTTAGCTTTTGCCAAAAGCTCAATTTCTTTGTGTTTATTAATTTTTTTATTGAAAAATCCGCTTGAAGTCCTTAATATTATCGATAAGGTTGTCAATCCTACAGAAATTGGAACACTGAATGGAATTATTATTGGTAATGCTATAGAAGTATTAACCAGTCCGAGTTCTGAGAGGGCGAATAAAAATTCAGTACCGTAAAGAGTACTGGATATTTTTCCATATTTTTTTTTCAAACCATTTCTCATTTTCACTTCATCTTCTAAAAATTTGTATTGATTGATAATTCGATTGATTCTATAATTGTTCTCATTAAACTCGGGAAAAATTATTTTTGGATATAATCTAGGATGAGTTATTGGAGTAAATTCTTCAGGGGCTGAAGGTGTTTCATTATTATTTGTGTACATCATTTTATTATAGAAAAAAATTTTTTATAGAATCGAAATTCTATAAAAATATCAAGACTATAAAATTTAATAAAAGAAATTAAGATTTTCCTTCAATGTTCTCATGCTATTTACAAAATCGTGTCCTTCTGATAGCTTTTTCAAAATTAATAAACATAAATGTCCACAGATAGGCGGATCATATTGGTTTTGGATTTGCTCCTCATTATAAAATAAATTTTCTGAACCTAAATATTGAACAAGTTCTCTTGGTGGTGGTGCATTACCATACGAATCAAAATAATATTTTAAATTGTTATTTTTATGAAATGCAGTCCAGTGGCTTCCAGCCTCATCAGAATTTTCTAGATTTATAATTCCACATTCCGTGTGGTTCACTTTCTCTGGTAAATCATCCTTCATGAAAACTCCTCTGAAGTTTTTAATTTTCATTTCTTTCGATAATCTTTCAATATCAAAATTGGTAAGAGGCTGGAAGCTATTTAGTTTTTTGATTTGGTAGGTTTCTTTTTAGGCTTCTTTTTAGGTTTTGAAATAGTTTTTTTCTTATTCATTCCAGACCCGATACTTAAACTTTTTACATTTTTAGCTAGTTTTTCCATCTCGAGATTATGACGTTTTATTTCGGCTTCTTCAGCGGCCTTATGTTTCGAGTCTATAACACTAGAAGCTACTGCAGCTCCACCACCCATTAACGCTCCAGCTGCTCCCATTGCTGCAAAAAGTAAGGGTAAAAACCCACCTGAATGATTTATTTGCAACTGATCATAATTCATTTCCAATTCCAACCCTTTTTTGTTTTTGATACATTTATCTAGCTTTTTTTTCTGAGTTTCATTTAACAGGATTTTATGATTTCCATTTCCACTAATATCTGCAAAAGCCAGTCGTACTTTTACTGGAACACGTTTTTTATAAGCAGATCTTATTTTTTTCATTTGTATTTCTGACAAATTTATTTGATGTGTAATCATTTTATTATAGGAAAAAAAGTTTTTTTTTTTTTTTTATAAGATGTGAATCTTATAAAAAATTAATATACACCCATCCCAAAGTGTCTTTTGGCTTTCATACCAGTTTTTACTATAGCAGCTCCCAATATTTCACTGATATTTGTTGAACTTTTCATAATTTTATCAGCTTCTACTTCCAATTTTTTATCAGCAAGATGCCTATCACTAGTTTTCTCATGATCTCTGTAAAAAATGTCATGTTGTTTACAGGCTTTATCAAGACTATTTATACCTTCATCACCTCTATTTAATCTCTTATCCAATTTAGTAAATGGTCCACAATATTGATAACCACCTGGGAGATGCATTTCTGGAATAACAGGCCCAAGTTTATTAAGAATAGTATTGAAAATACCAGAACCATTTTTTATCATATTTTTGGGTAAATTATTAATAATTTTAATCAAGTATTCAGTTCCTTTGGGTTTATCAATATCTTTCTCCAGTTGATCTTTAATGAAATTTATAATTCCCAATTTTTCATTGTGAAAATTATTATTTCCTGCCTGCTCTTGCGCATACAAATAGTATAGTCTTTGTGTAAGTTGATTCAAATTATCTATATATTTAAATTCTACAGGATTTTCAGTATATTTAATCAACCCAGTGCCAATCTTTTTCTTTTTACTATACTCCCAGATAGGTTTTATGATTTCTTTCCATTTTTTACTAACACTTGATTTTGGTTGTTTAGATTCGGGATTATTATTTTGAAACATGCTATCTGTTTGAATGAGGATTTTTGTATAAGCTTTAAAGTCTTCATTAGTGTACTCATCTTTGGATGGAATATCAGAAGCTATGGGTTTTGTTAAGAGCTTCCATAAGCCTTCAGTACCGGAATATTTCATTTTTTCTATTTCAATATCATTTCCATTTACTCGTATCTGTTTATTTCCAATAAAGATATGATTTTTTAAAGGGTATATTCCAAATTGTTTATCGGGATGTAGAATATATAATTCTGCAATTGGTCCAATACCCAAAGGGCCTACTGAAGAGTTTGGTAATTTAACACTTTTTTGTAAAATTGTTTCCATTTCATAATCCCTATCTGCATTGTCACTTGAAAAGCTTTGATTTAATGTATCTTCAGTATCAATACCTTGGGCCTCGGTATCAACATCTTTAAAAGTAACTTTTTTAGGCGAACTGATAGCCAAGGGGTTAATTGTTTTTATTACAGGAATGAGTTCTAATTTTTTACCAAGATCTTCATCAGTCTGTTTCACTGCTTTTTCTACCTTATCTAATCGTGAAGTTATAGGTTCATAAGCCTTTTCTCTTGTTTCCTTATCAGATGCTTGGTTAACCCTTTCTTGTTTTGCTAATTTCTGTAAATTTTTCTTGAGTTTAATCGATTTATCAGCTTCAGCCACAGTCATGGGCTTACGTTTTCGTTTTGTGAAAATTATTTGTTCATCTTCAGAGGGTTGATCAATCTTTTTGATTTCTCTAAGTTTGACTTCTTTTTCCTTCATCACTTCATTTTGCGCTTCTTTGAATTTCTGTCTAAGCGCTTGTTCTAAAGTAATTTTTGTTGTCATGTTTTTATTATAGGAAAATTTTTTTTTTAAATCGGTTAAACGTTAAAACGCTCAAACGCTTAAACGCTTAAACGCTTAAACGCTTAAACGCTTAAACGCTTAGGAACGCTATTTTTGCGTTTTTAAGCGTTTTCCAATGTGATTTTTGAAGCGTTTCCCAATGCGATTTTTGAAGCGTTTCCCAATGTGATTTTTTGAAGTTATCCGTGTAGCGTTTTTATAGGGAATCCCTATAAAATTAGGGGTCGTAATTCGCGACCCCTATTTAAGAATTTGGGTTTAATGGGTCCCATGTATTTAAAAAATTTTTTAAATACATGAAGAAGCTAAGAAAAATAGTTTACATGTTTAGAAAAGTCACTGGCTAAAAAAATGAGGGGTTAGTGTCCCACCAATAAGAATTCAATGGGTGGATAAAAAAAGGTGAGGGGTCAGTTAAAAGGATGATATGGGAGACAGGATAAATAGTATCCATACAAGAATAGACAAAAAGAAAAAGTGGGTGGATAAAAAAAATGAGGGGTTAGTTAAAAGAATCTATTTTCTAATAAAAATGAACGATACGAAAAAAAATTATATATCCTATAATAAAATGGATAATACGAGAAGGCATTGTGAAAAGTGCAATGTTAGCACTACTTATAAAAATTGGGCTAGACATCTAAAGTCTAAGCGCCATGGAAAAAACGACCCGGACCGGACAATGACTATCAGAAAACCTAGAAAAGCGAAACCTGTATTTGTAAATCCGAGGAAATTGCACAAAGTATTTAATTTTAGTGAAAAAGTATTTGAAAAAAATATAGAACCGAAAACGGAAGTTGTTGAAATGGAAACTGCATTTGAATCTAGATTAGTGACTTACAACATTAAAAATACGAAAGGATTTAAAGATGCCTCCAAATTTCTGAACAGTATTAAAAGAACCGTAACAGGTTTAATCAAATGGAAACTTAGAAAAATGAAACTAAAAGTTAATGTAGTTTTAATCGCAGAATTTAAAAAAGGAACTAACAAAAATAACATGGAGTATCAGGAACTCAATTTCAAAACTAAAAACGTAATAATATTGCAGTCAGCAGAAGTTGCATACTGTTACGATGAAATGAAACAGAAAATTCTAAATGAAATGGAAACGTTCGAAATTAAAGGATCTAATTGGCAACTTCATAAAATCAAACATTTGGAACTGAACGTTAACAAGTACATTCCTTTGAGAGGATCATCTTTCATCCCACTCCCTAAGTTTCTACAAAGTAGGAAAGCAATTATAAATGTACAAAATAATGATAATAAATGTTTCCTATGGGCTGTTCTTTCGGCTTTACATCCTGCAGACCGCGATTCTGGTAGAATAGGAAAGTACATTACATGGGAACATGAGTTTGATGAAGCGTTGAAAGATATCAGTTTTCCTATGAAACTTATCGATGTGAAAAAGTTTGAGAAAAGAACTAGGATTTCCATTAATGTTTACTGTCTGAATGAAGGAAATACTATAGTACCCTTGGAAATAACGAAAGATGAAAAGGAAAGGCACATTGACTTGTTGTACTTGAAAAACAAGGAAACTGAACATTATTGTTGGATCAAGAATCTTTGGAAACTGGTTGGCCATAGTCAGCTAACAAAGAATGGACACAAAAGATTTTTATGTAAAATGTGTTTGAATAGCTTTGGAACTCAGGTTAAATTAAACGAACATAAAGAATATTGCGGAGTTCATAAAGCTGTTAAAGTAGATCTACCAAAACCTTATGATAACATTTTGCAATTTGAAAATTATAGACACTCTTTAAAAGTACCTTTTACAATTTATGCAGATTTTGAATGTACGTTACAAAAGATTGATACCTGCAAACCAAATCCCGATGAATGTTATACAAATGCCATTCAAAAACATGAACCGTACAGTTTTGTTTACTACATGAAAAATGTCGAAGACGATAGTAGGAAAAACTATGTAGGCGATTATAAACTTGTTCAATATTCTGGGCAGGATGTGGTAAAAGTATTTTACGAAAAAATAAAAAAGGATGCCATAATGGTGGCGAAAAAATACTATGACGTTAATATTCCCATGACAAATTTAACCGAAGAACAACAAAGAGAATACGATAGTGCTGAGAGTTGCCATATTTGTGAAAGAAAATTTAATGAACTTCCACCTATAATTGAAAATAGACATGATGTACTGAGAAAAACAATTAAACACTTTATCGATAAACAAAATGATGTTAAAGCAGATGAATATATTGAAGAATTAGAAGTTTCGAAGGAAAATATACCTGATAATTGTATAAAAGTAAGGGATCACTCACATTTGACTGGAATGTACAGAGGAGCGGCTCATTCGATTTGTAATTTAGAATATAAAAATCCAAAGTTTATTCCAGTATTTTTCCATAATCTTTCTGGCTACGATGCACATCTATTTATTAAAGAATTTGAAAAAGATAATTACGATATTAAACTTTTACCACAAAGTGAAGAGAAGTACATTTCCTTTTCTAAAATGGTAGCTTATAAAAGTAATGAACTCGATAAAAATGGCAACAAAAAGAAAAAGACTATAGAATTGAGATTCATAGATTCTTTTAAGTTTCTTTCTGCTTCTTTATATTCTTTAGCTAAAAGTTTAGCCAAAAATCAATTTAGGGAAATAAAAAAGTATTTCCCAAAAGAACATCTCGAACTAATTACTAGAAAATTAGCTTATCCATATGAGTATATGGACTCTGTTGAAAAATATCGAGAAACTAACCTTCCACCTATAGAGAAATTCTACAGTAAACTCACTGGAGAAAATGTTAAAGAAAATGATTATAAAAATGCTCTAGAAATTTGGTCTACATTCAAAATTAAAAATTTGGGAGAATTTACAGAACTTTACAATAAAATTGATGTTCTTTTGTTAGCAGATATCATGGAAAACTTTAGAAATATATCTTTAAAAAACTATAAATTAGATCCCGCTTGGTACTATACAACACCAGGTTTCGCTTGGGATTGTATGTTGAGAATGACCAAACAAAAGATTGAATTGTTAACGGATTATGATAAGATTTTACTCGTAGAAAATGGAATAAGAGGTGGAATTTGTCTATGTTCAAAACGATACGCGAAAGCCAATAATAAATATATGGGAGATCAATTCAACAAAGAAAAAGAATCTGTTTTCATTGAGTATTTGGATGCAAATAATCTTTACGGTTGGGCGATGAGTAAATTTTTACCTTATGGAAATTTTGAATGGAAAATGGATCTAGATAATTTCGATATACAATCCATTCCTGATGATTCACCCAAGGGCTATATTTTAGAAGTTGATTTAAAATATCCTCAAGAACTCCACGATTTACACTCTGATTTTCCTTTAGCCCCTGAAAATAACTATGAAGATGAAAAACTACCAAAACTTTTAACCACGTTGTATGATAAGAAAAAATACGTTATCCATTACATTACGTTAAAACGGTATTTACAACTAGGAATGAAATTAGAAAAAATTCATAAGGTTTTAGAATTTGACCAAAGTGCTTGGTTAAAAATCTATATTGATTACAATACAAATCTTAGAGCAAAAGCCGAAACACCTTTCGAAAAAGACTTTTTTAAACTTATGAACAATAGTGTATTTGGGAGGACAATGATGAATGTGCGTAAACATGTGGATATTAGGCTTTGTTCTGATGGATTGAAATTGGAAAAACTAATTTCAAAACCAAACTTTAAAGGTAGAACTATTTATTCCGAAAACTTAGCGGCTGTACACATGAAAAAAGTAAATATCACACTTAAACAGCCAATTTTCATTGGTATGAGTATTCTAGACATTTCCAAAACTTGCATGTATGATTTTTATTACAACACGGTTAAAAAACAATATAAAAGTGATGTAAATTTATTATACGGAGATACAGATAGTTTAATAATGGAAATAAAAACGGATGATTTTTATAATGATATGAAAAATATGTTGGATCATTTCGATACTTCCGACTATCCAAAAAATAATGTTTACAACGTTCCACAAGTTAATAAAAAAGTGTTGGGGAAATTTAAAGATGAGTTAGAAGGTAAGATTATGAATGAGTTTATTGGACTTCGTCCAAAGTGCTACGCTTTTAAAATATTCGAAACTAATGATGTTACGAAAAAATCTAAAGGAGTAAAGAAAAATGTCGTTAATAAGGGTTTAAGTATAGAGGATTATAAAAGATGCTTATTCTTTAAAGAACCAAACTATCAGAAACAGATATTATTCAAATCGAAAAAACACGATGTGACCACAGAACAACAGAATAAGAAAGCTCTTTCCGCTCATGATGATAAAAGATTTATAATGAAAAATGGCATAAATACTTTGGCTTGGGGCCACTATAAAATAAACATAAGTAGAGACAAGTTTAAAACTCACCTTGAAGAAATAATAAAAGAAAACAATAAAAAAGACTAGTGTGTTATCCGTTAAATATGAGTAAGAAAAAAATAGGTTTTAAGTTTGTTTTTATAGAGATTCCCTATAAAAACGTAATAGATACTAAGTCTTTGAAAAGCATAATATTTACTCAAAGTCAATCAGAAAGGCATTTGACTTTTTATCTGTTCCATTATAAATAAGTTTTTCAGGATGTCTTTCTGGATTGTTTCTAACGTGATTAAGAAGTCGACGTGAAATTCTTTTAGGTAAAAACAAACATATCTCTTCATCATCATAATCAATTTTAACGACAACGCTTTCACCATATTCCGAATTTTTTATAAAATTTTCCAAGATGGTATAAGTTCCTTTTTCAATATCCTTGAAAGATGAGTAGTTTGATTTTTTAGCGGCATTCTTATATATTTCAATCACTGACATTTTATTATAAAAGTTATTCTTTTAACTACCCCCCTCACTTTTTTTATTATCCACCCACTTTTTTCTTTTGTCTATTCTTGTATGGATACTATTTATCCTGTTTGAATTGAATTCTTAAAGGTAGTATCAAATCGAGACCCTCTCTATTAAAGGTGGGGTCGATTCGACACCACCTTTAAATAGATTGGGATTCACAAATTCAGAAGAGATCTAGCGTCTCGTCTTTTTAATTTAAGACGATATCATTTTATTTTAAGACGATTCAAAAATATTTTTAGCGTGACGTTATTTTAATTTTTTTATTTTTTCTAGTGAAAACATCAGAGGGAGCTAAATTTCGAAAATATCGACCCCTAAATAGTCCTAAATTTACATTTTTATTTACGATTGAAAAATTATTAGAGTTTCACTAGAGTTTCTGATGAAAAAATATTTTTTTTAAAAAAGTCACTGGTTCTGATGTTTTGTGTTAAAAAAAATTTTATCAGAGATTCAAGTCGCTAAAAATGAAAAAGTCACTGGTTCTGATGTTTTGTGATAAAAAAGTTTTATCAGAGATTCAAGTGAAAATAAAAAACATCAAGGATTCAAGTGAAAATAAAAACATCAAGGATTCAAGTGAAAATATGTGTTCTGATCTTTTATGTTAAAACTTTTTATCAGAGATCTAAGGGAGTGCGCCAGGATTGGCTTTTGGATACTACTTATATATATATATATTTATTTATATATGTGTCACTCCAGACGATAACTCTCGATAGAATTGAGATAAACAGCTCAAATTTGCACAAAAAATCTATCTTGGCAATCGAAAGGCTAAGTTCGAAGATGGGCGAAATTGGCCTACTCTAAGGAGGGTTTTGGCGCATTTAAAGTGCGCAAAAATTACCCAAAAATCCCCAAAATGTTATTTTCCAACAAGTGACCCCTCATTTTAAAGGTTTTTGCACGCTGAACACGATGGTGGAATCGGATTTTAGATATCTTGATCCGTTCTCAAATTAGAGCATTTAAAGTGCGCAAAAATTACCTAAAAATCCCCAAAATGTTATTTTCTAACAAGTGACCCCTCATTTTAAAGGTTTTTGCACGCTGAACACGATGGTGGAATCGGATTTTAGATATCTTGATCCGTTCTCAAATTAGAGCATTTAAAGTGCGCAAAAATTACCCAAAAATCCCCAAAATGTTATTTTCCAACAAGTGACCCCCCATTTTAAAGGTTTTTGCACGCTGAACACGATGGTGGAATCGGATTTTAGATATCTTGATCCGTTCTCAAATTAGAGCATTTAAAGTGCGCAAAAATTACCCAAAAATCCCCAAAATGTTATTTTCTAACAAGTGACCCCTCATTTTAAAGGTTTTTGCACGCTGAACACGATAGTGAAATCGGATTTTAGATATCTAAATCCGTTCTTAAATTAGAGCATTTAAAGTGCGCAAAAATTACCCAAAACTAGGATAATCTTTAAACTCTTACCCCCACCCCCTTAGAGTGGTCAGATTGAAAAATGTGAGAAGTATTAATTGATGACGAGAGTTCGAAGCAAAAAAGGGGGAGGCAAACGATTAGTACAACTCCTTGAATTTACCCACAGCGATCAAATAAATAAGCACTTAGTACAATTACGTAATAAACAAACGGTAGAATCAGGATGGACAAAACGTACAAATTAAAATAAATACGAAGAGAATATACATAGAAAACCAAATTTTAGACCGAAGTTTTCCTTTATTCAAAACCATAGCCATTAATTCGAATATTTCTTTGAAAATTCGCTCATTAAGTCATGCTGCATGACTGATTTTTTTTGGAATCTACGCACCTTGAAACGGAAAAGAAAATATTTTGAGGGGGTGTTATAAAAATTTTTTGCTGAGCGAATACATAGGTGTATTATTCACAGAATAATAAACCAAAAGACTTGTGGCATTCAACCCTGATCCCATTTTCGGGTGTGGTCCCGTATGTGCCCCCACTTTCAAACTCGTCGTCAGTCATTTTTCTACAACAAATTAAAATTAAAATGACTTTGGAAACCTCAAAATCTCTACTTTCATCTGCTTCTGTCGACCAATCCCTAGCCCCTCTCCTACATAGAGAATTGTCAAATTTAAAAATGTGTGGGCACATACGGGAAATAGTTCCGTATGCCCCACGCTGTTGGTTTATGTTGCATGAGTCACGGCAGAACGATTGTTTCCTACTTTGTTTACTTTGCATGTGACTTATCGTTTCAATCACCCTTACGTTGATCGGCCTTTCGTACAGAAAAGTTAAGCCACCCCCCATCAATCCTTTTAGACAAAAATATTGATGAGTGGTGTGCATAGATCAGATTTCCGTTTCAAGGTACGTAGAATCCGAAAATGGAATAAAAAACGCTGAAAATTATTACACAACGGTTTATAATTTACCTGCATAGATGCCCTTCTGCGTAGATCACTATTTTCACCCTCGAGCTCTCTCCCACCCCCAACCCAGGAAATCCGTAAACCGAAGCCGGCCCGGAAATTACAGCTTCATAAAATTGCGCGGGATTCAATAATTCAATCATTAAAAATAATTATTTGTTGTTATTCAACAACAATAATAAATTGTTGTCATTCTTGAAGCATAAAGTTTGCTCAAGCTACGAAAGTACCTATCAACAAAATTCAAAACAGCCATCATTCGTCAAATGAGATAATATCACAGAACAACCAACTCGATTTCATGCAGCCAATCGTGATTATAATCAGGTGCTCCCTAGCAATAATATCTGGGACCGATTTATACCGTTTCATTCATGATCATGTTAACGAAGCTTTTCTGTGCAAACGATCGGCTGGACGTACAAGGCTCCGAGCGGTCTCAAAAAATGCTTTAGTTCGAGATCAATTTAAAAATGTAAAAAAACATTCCCTTCAAATGAAATTTTTGGAGCTACGGCGTTCTGCAAATTACAACCCGTTTCACTCCTTAAGTCACACACTTAGAGAGAGAGGTGACTGACAGTAACGCCGAGCTTCCAGGACCAGCGAGACCACAAACGGGATCTACAAACCCAATTTCGTTGATTTTGGTTCATGGTACGGCGGACGGACAGCATTTTTTTAAATTCCATTTTCGGATTCTACGTGCCTTGAAACGGAAGCCACCAAATTGGGGGGGAGGGGGTTAATTTTTTTTAATTTTTTTTTCAAGCTCGATTCTAAAGGTTCATCACTGAAAATAATAAATCAAAAATTGCTGTCCTTCCGCCGAACGCCGTACTTCGCACTTTCCTCAGTTACCATGAACCAAAATTAATGAAATTCAGTTTTTAGGTCCCATTTGAGGTCTAGTTGGTCCGCAAAGCTCGGCGTTACTGTCAGTCATCTCTAAAGGGTGAAAAATAGGGGATGACATTTTCAGAACGCGTTAGCTCGAAAACTTTCAATAGAAAGGTATGTTTTTTTTTCACGTTTTTAAATTGATCTCGAACTAAGAATTTTGTGAGACCACCCGCAGCATTGTAAGTCCAGCCGTTAGTTCGCATCGAAACGCTTCTTCAACACGATCGTGATGAAACGGTAAAAATCCGGCCCAGATATCATTGCTAGGGAACACCTGATAATCAAGGATGGCTGTATGAAACCGAGTTGGTAAAGTAAAAAAGTACCCCAATATACCCCCAAGCGCGAGTGAACACAGGAGGTCGCAACGAGCACCGGGAACACAGATACTGAATGTTAGTCCTCTTATCTGGTCTCGATCTAAAATACCACACATCCTAGGCTTAACAACTACCTGTTTAACTCGCTCCCCCGTTAGTAATTAATTAAAAGGCTTGAGGCAAGGGCTGTCGGCTGTCAGTTACAGTTCGCATTGCCCGGAGCTGGAAGTACATACGGCGGTGAGGGGGGATGTTGTAAATTCTTCTTTCCGTCACTTTCAAACGACACACTTTCAAGCTCACTACTCATATTCCCAACCCCCTCTCACATTATTGCCAGAATTAGTACTAGATACGGTATTCGAAAAAATGTGAGGCCGCAACTCAACTAACATATTCAAAATATCAATATAGGTATACTGAAAACAAAAACAAAATTTCTGTCAATTCGAGTAGGCAGTATAGCTTCCTCACTTGAATCACATGAACGTATAGAATAGTGGGTAGGTCATTAAGTGGACAGATAGAGTATCCATGCATGATTTTGATAAGGGACCATCGGCGATCCAAGTCGCGTGTACCCTCTAAATTTCAGCTCTCTCCTACTATTTTTCGCGTAGTTAGAAGCGTTACAAGGAAGGATTGCATGTTTGCGCATGCGCAGACGAAATTACATTACGATTTCAATGACATTCATACGGAACTATCACAGTATTATTCCTGATCAACCCTCCAAGTTTGAACTCATTTCAACAATATTTAAGGTAGTTAGTTACGGGAGTTTCAAATATTTCATGTTTGCTCATACGCAGACGAAAGTTATTGCACTTTTTTAATGACTTCTGTATGGGACTATCTGTGACCCAACCCGCACCTACCCTCCACATTTCAGCCCATTTCGTTCATTATTTCGGGTAGTTATGGGCGTTACAAGGAATTGACCACAGACAGACAGACACGGTCTGAAACGCAAAATGGTAGTGGGGATTTTCATTTTGGAGGACATACATTTTTTAACTCAATCACGAATCCAGGGCTTCCATACCTTCCGGTAGTGAGGAAGCAAAAGGCAGAAAAGTATGCACGCATGGGGTGGTGCTTATCCCACAAATTTTAATACTTAGTCTAAACCTGTAAATGAAAACACATGTACATGAAGGTTTTGATGCCCACCACTACCCTCATACCTACGCTCATCAAATGCTCACCTAGGGGAAAATCGACCCCCTAACACAAAAATGGCTCGAGACAGAACATCTACAGCACCATTTGGAGTTAAAATTGGTCTGTAAATGGCTCACAACTAACACGCTTGGATGGAAGACTTCTAATAGGTTACAATACTTGTTAACTTTTAGACAGTACATCTCTATTTTGTTTCTCGAGTTTCGGTCAGGTCAAGAAATCACAAAATAATTACCTATCCATCGGTCTTGAACACCCTCATCACATCATAATTAGCAGGTGCAAAATTCTCCAACCGATCCTACTCCTCTTGTACTTGACAACTAACTAGATTGTTTGAAGTCGGAATGCAACAGTAAACAATTTTTGAACTCTCTTTCCGATACCAAGGGTATGGTTTTGTTCTCAAAAGCAATCAAAACTTTTTTCACGAAAAGAAATAACCCCGCCAGAAATGAAAGGTGTTGATAATACAGCTAATTTCCAAAAAAAATTCCTGTATGCAATTGTTTTTAACCCCATGTTTTCGTGAGTTTTTTAACTTTTAAGATATTTCGTGTTTCGACCTTACACCAAACATAAAATATCCGTAACTCCATTCAATTAAAACGCAAAATTAAAAATAAGGACACCGTTGGAAAGGGGTTAAATTTCGTATCAGAACACGGCCCTAACATAAATTAATGTTGGGAGTACGTTCAACGGACGAAGAATTGGACTGAAGAGAAAATTTTCTCAAATTTTCAAATTCCTCAAATGGCTTTACACCTTAAAAATAATGGGTGATTGAACGGGCACGTGAAGGGAAAAACTTCCTCAGAACTCAGCTTTCTGACGGTATAGTTATTTTTCCATTTACTGCACTAATTAGGGAAAAAATCTGTTTGAATGGGGGGGGGGGGGGGAGTGCGTTTTATTTTAGGAACTTGAGTGTTTTAGGGTATTTATGACTTGACCTGACCATGGCTGGAGGAGTTAGGTGTCGTTTTCTACTTCTTTTTTCACGCTGACTCAAATGGTGACACGAACTTCCCGGCAGTAAAAAACGGTTAAACACCCCAGTTACAACGCAAACAATTGGTAAAAACTGTGAACAACAGGTAAACAACTGGTTGTTTACCTTAAAACGACACGATACAATATTAAAATCCCGTCATATAAAAATAACCGCATTTTTTAGCAGATAAGGTAAAGACGATCTCTGACAGAGGCTATTTTGCATGTCCTTATTTGTAGCAATCGTCCGAAACCCCAGTTGTAGGGAAGGTTCGGGAGTGACCATTCGATTCAGCGTGAAAAATTAGGTAAAAAACGACACCCAACTCCTCCAGCCAAGGTCATGTCCATTCAAGTCATAAATACCCTTAAACACTCTGAATATGCACGTTTCTTTTGCATTCAAACGTGAATTTCTCCTCTAATTGGTGTAGTAAAATATAAAATCACCACACCGCTGCAAAGCTGAAATTCTAAGGAAATTTTTCCCGTCACGTGCACGTTCAAGAACTCATTATTTTTGAGGCGAACAGCCATTTGAGGAAACAGTGACTTGGAAATTTGAGAAAATTTTCTCTTCAGTCCAATTCTTCGCTCGCTGAATGTATTCTATAATTTATCTTAGGGCTATATTCTGACAGGAAATTTAGCGGTTTTTCCAACGTCGTCCTCATTTTTAAATTTTACAGTGTAATTCAAGGGTATTACCTATGGTCTTTTTAGCGGTATAAGGTCGAAAACACGAGAGAAAAAATCTTAAAAGTGAAAAATTCGTGCATTACATTGGTTGTTATAGATCACTCTCACTCATTCCAGATCGTCTGGAAGTATATACGAGTAACTGATCTACGATGGTGATGAATTTATTGTGCAATTTTATTACCTAATTTCGTGACTAGTGACGCGATATGAACAGCTTACGTACATGTTTGACTACCTATACCTATATATTAGAGTAGGTGATGTTATCATCATAACAATGCCCCAAGATTATGTGAACTAATTGATTGATATCTAAGATTAGGTTGCTACCTATCTATGTTTCTTGTATACCTATGTCGTATGGTAGCTTCAAAATTTAGGAATACGGGCAGCGGACTCGAGATTTGCTGGAAATCCCGCGCGCCCCCCCCCCCCCCTCCACTACGGAAATAAACATCGAAATTCCGGCGATGTAGTGCACAACTAGACTGAATTCTGCGTCGAACAAAAACAGAAACACGTGAATCGGTTGGGAATTCAGCCCTGATCAGCGCACACAAGATTTTGTCGAAAACCCACGTTTGATCGGCACTGAACCCTCTTTCCCCCTTCCGGAAGTTAATTTCGAAATTCCAGCGACTTAAGGCACAACTAGACAGTTTTCTGCATCGAACCAAAAAAAAAGAAACAACAACAAAAAAACACGCAAATCGGTTGAGAATTTGCGGCCTGGCAGCACCACATAAGATTCTGTCACACAACGCAGAGAACATCCCCAATGAATCTGTGGCTTATTCCAAGGGTGACCTTTGACCCCACAAGGAAAATAAAGAGGAACGGGGATGGAGGGGCCCATCTATTCGATTCCAGACTTCCGTCTGCTGCTGAAATCTTTAATGGGGCTGTGCGGCCAGTGGAAGTGTTGCGGCTCTGAGCTGTGAGGCTTGTGGGTTGAGGATGGACCTCATCTTGAAGAATTCATCGAGAGCGAAAGGCGTTAGGAACCACGTGAAGGTGTCGACAGAGAAATGTTGAGAACCTACCGAACAAATAATTACAACCGGGGCAAAGCTACCGTTACAGGAAGATGGCGTTGGATGTGCCTATTACGATGAGACACATGGCCAGTCAAACCAGGTCCGACTTTGGACGAGTGCAAATGTCCACACAGCAGAAGCTGCAGCCATAACATACGGCTTGAAACACGCTATTGACATGGGAGCACATGACAAAACAATCGTGGTACTGAGTGATTCCCAGAGCGTCTTAGCTAAACTGGAGGCACTCACGATATCCTCTCGAATCGATCCATTCGAAGAGAAGATCTTGAGAAATATTCATACCTTGAAGAACAACGGGAACAAAGTAGTACTCTGTTGGATAAAAGGCTACAGTGGGATAAAGGGAATCGAAATTGTTGTCAGCATGGCAAAGGAAGCTACCACTCGCCCACCACCATCAACCCCTCCCACTCCTGACTACCCACCAACAGAACTAAATAAGAATATTTCCCAAAAAATGCACAAGAAATGGAGTACGCAATTCGCTGCGCATCCAGGGAATAGGTACAAAAACCTGTTCCCAGTGTTAAGGAGACGTCCTTGGTTCCTCTCAGTTCTGGACGCAAAGCCCAAAAGTTTCTACCGCAATATAATACGGTTAAGAACTGGGCACGGAAAAACCAACTCCCGTATACACCTGTTCGACCCACTAGCCTCGCCCGACTGCCCCCACTGCGGGGGAGAAGTCGAAACGATGGCACACGTCGTCCTGGAATGCCCCCGATATGACGCAGAGAGAGCTGCTCTCCTTGCGTCCTTGCCGAGAGACACCACATCACCCTTCAATTTGGATACCCTAGTCGCCCAAGAAAACTTGGAGGTATATACAGCCATCAACGACTTTCTCACGAAAATTGAGTTTTCCTTGTGAGATACCCTGAAGTACTTAGAGAAATTGGAAAATTATTTTGTAATTTCAAGTTTTTGTAATTTTGAGTTTTGTAATTTTTTAAGTTTTATTCTGGGTTTTTTCTTTTTTTTTTATATTGAAATCGTGAAGTACTTACTAAAACTTTGATTTTGTAAATTAATGTGTAACGGCTGAATGGTCCTTCCGAAGCCAATAAAGGAAAAAAAAAAAAAAAAAAAAAAAAAAAAAAAAAAAAGCTACCGTTTACTTTATTCATTATGAAGGTCCGTCCGTAACACGAGGTGATCTTTCCTGTTCGGTAGGCAGGTACCTACGACCGCAAGATTTACGACTTGACCATTATTCTGTCTATGCTACCTATGCGCCAAAGGTGAAATTAGTCGCAAATCCGTCCCAGGTATTCTTTATTAGTCCACAACCAAATATGAAAATTCGTACTAAAGCGTGACCGGAAAGCAAGCAGATGAACAGTAACAGAGGAGAAAAACCCGAAAAGGAACCTGATATTATTTTGATTCGAACAAGAAGAGTTTGGCTTTCATGAGTTTTTTCAAAGAATCCTTATACAGCAGCAGAACCCGCCTCGTGTTTTTTTTTTTTTTTTTTTTAACTCTCAGTGGTATATGCGGAGCTCATTTTCCTTATACCTACCTAAATCTTTGATTATTTATAATAAGTTATTTCCCATGATATTTCAAAGAAGAAGGACTGCCAAAGCTGGCATTACGATTATGGTGCTATAATGTTTAGTTACAAAGTCGAAATTCGTTCGTCCATACTTCCTACCCGACCACACTGTTTTCGTGCCTACATCACCCGAATGGAAATGGTGTCTTCGGTGCAGCGGCTTTGTCCTAATATTATTACACCTTTTATATTATCTACTAATAGGCCTGTTATTTATAGTAAAACCTCCTTTCGCACACCTCTGAAAAGCTCTTGATAACGGACAGTTGGTAGTCGGTCCCACCCGCAGATTCTAGAATGATTTCTACTGACATGGTTTTATATGGATTCCTACAGCTCCACAAAGAAAGGCAGGCTGCCCTATTCACGAGTATGTATTTGTGTACGAGTATGTATGAAATTTGGGGATTAGACGCTTTTTGACAATAATGTTGGCAATGATGAACTAACACATTGTGACTTCCGTCAAGTGTACAGGTCCGACATTCAGAGGCAAAATTAACTTGGCGTGCCAAAGCAATTCACAATTTATCATCGTTTCCCAAAACAATATCAACATATTCCTTTTGACGGACACAGTCCGCCTATGGATATGTACTGTATGCATTGTGGGTTCGAGAGTTATGATGATAACAGGCTTTCAAGAATTGTAAAAAACTAACTTTCTCCGTATTTTCATGATAGCGAAAACGCCTAAATAGCGGACAATTTACCCGGCCCCATAATAATGGACGTGTCCAATATCGAGATATTAAACTCGTAGTTCTACCGCCATAAGTACTGGATGTATACTGAAAGAGGATGACTTCAACTGTTCGTGAAGAGAGCGAGAGACAGAGGAGAGCGAGAGACAGAGGAGAGCGAGAGACCATCAGCAAGCATCAACAAAAATTATTACACAACGGTTTATTATTTACTGTATAGATGCCCCCGGCGTAGATAGTTGTTTTCTCTCGTGCTCCCCCCAGGAAAGGAAGGAAACCGAGAACTGGAGACCTCGACTTCATCCAGGTTATAATCGGGTGTTCCCTAGCAATGATATCTGGGCTGGATGTATAGAGTTTCATTCACGATCATGCCTTACGTGAACGAACCGCTGGATGTACAATGTACAATGCTCCGGGCGGTCCCAAGTCCGAAATAAATTTAAAAATTTACAAAAATTCGAGATAACGGCGTCCTGGAAAGTTCAACCCCGAAAAATGTTCACCCCTTAGAGCTGACTGACAGTAACGCCGAGCTTCTAGGACCAACTAGACCACAAATGGGACCTACAAACAAAATTTCATTAATTTTGGTTCATGGAAGTATGTCGTGCGGAGAACGGAAATTTGTTTAAAACCCATTTCGGAGCCTACGTACCTTGAAACGGAAAACATCAAATTTTGAGGGGGTGGGAGATATTTTTTTCCGTGCTCGATTCCAAAGGTTCATTATTGAAAATAATAAACCAGAACCAGCGATCACTAACTACAATATCAGGAAGTCTGCCACTTAGAGAAACTTTCAAATGACGGAGTTCACGAAAAACCGTACGTACATCAAAATTTAAAGCAATTGATCATGTGAAGTACGTCGTACGTAATAAAACTAGATAGCGATTGCCTTCAGCTATTTTCGTTATTGTAATGGTTTGAATAATTAGTATAGTAGTTGAATCACGGTGATAAAGATCTTAATAGCTCTGGATCGTCTCGGGCAACCACGGGAATTAGTCCTTAGTCCTCCACTCTGTCCGAATTTAGGCGAGTCACGTTTCCGAGATGAATGGTGGGTAATAATTTATACAGGACGGGAATCACTGGAACCACGCCAAGACCAAGGTGTGGCGCAAACTGCTCCCACCCGACTACTCGTACGTCCATATAACTCCAATCCGGTCAATAATAGGATTGTAAACTACCAACTTTGAAACGACCGGTGGAAGGGGGGGGGGGGGGGTCCTGTGTGGGTCTCGTATTCCCAAAGCGTTTACCCTGTCACCTAGAGGAACAACTGTTATACGGAGTTACTGATGAAGTTTGTTCCTCTTCAATTCAGATCATGAGCTACTGGGACGTTTGATGTGTGTGATGTATTTCTGTTAGGTCCTCTGAAGGTGAGTATTCATCAAATATCATTCGGAGTATCAATTTCGAGAAAACATATTTAAGAGAACGGCGACTGGAGAAGTGGCCAACCTCCATATGTGACCTATTCCAATGTCAGAGCTCACCACACACACACACACACACACACACACACTCACTGTTTGAAAGAAGGAGAAGGGCAACGAAATTCAACGATTGGATAATTTTTTCTCGTGGAAATACTATACTTAATACAAATAAAATACGTTCATAGGAAGAAGTTTCCCTCGAATCGGCCTGCCTCAATCGAGCCACACAGTTGAGCCCTACATAATGTTTTTAGATCATACCTACATTTATGGCACACGCTATCCGATCGCGTTGCTTAAACTTCCCTTAACAATATCACTTCGACCAAACGCCCGCATGAACCACCACTAGGGTATTTTACAGAATTTTCAAAGAAAATGAAGCTATTGCAATAGGTCCAACATTTTCAGAATATAACATTTTTAAATTTTTTTAATAGGCAAATCCGTTTCAGTGCATCCTGAATTCATCATTATATTTTAACAAAAATGTATATATAATGCGTATGTATTTATATATTAATATTCATCTGTCACTCCAGACGATATCTGACCTTGGGTACATGATAAAAAATTTCGCCAAAAATTTTTATATTGCAAACAAAAGGATGAGTTCGAATATGAGTAATTTTCAAAAATTCTAAGGGGTTCAAACATGAGTTTTTAGGAGTCAAAAATCTGTAAAAGCGGATAAAATCGCGAAGAATAGCTTATACAAAATCACTGAAAGTGGTATGGAAGGGCGAATAAAAACTTGAAAATACCATTTCAGTTGTTTTTCATGCAGAATAGGGGCCAAAAGTGGATTTTTGGGGGTAAAAAATTGATATTAAGGGCTAAAATCGCCTAATATTGATATTAAGTCATCTGACGTTGTGTGGAATGGTGATTCACGGCAGAAAGAGGGAGTATTTCGACTATACGAAAAATAAGTTTTGTAACATACGGTACCTAATGATTTGATTTCAAGACTACATCTCAAATCCTACAATGGGGTATGCGCATGGGTCACAAAATCGGTTTATATTATTTTTTAATGAAACTAGATTCCATTCTGAGAACTTTAATACCAACTGCACTGTTCTACGTCAACTAGTTCCTTTTCTATGATTTTTCAAAGTTTCCAGAGGTTCCTATGGCACAGTGGTCAGTGGGGGGTCCCGCCCAGGCGAGAGGGGTGCAATGACCTAGGAACCTCTGGAATCTTTGAAAATCATAGAAAAAGAGCTACTTATAGTAATAAGAGGTACAATCCACAAAATGAGAGTAGATTCTCAGGATGGAATCTACTTTCATTTTAAAAACTGAAATAAATACGTGCTCAGATCCCATTTAAAGCACAACAGAAATACGTGTTAATATCCCCCCGCTTGCCGTGAGAAACTTGATGACCCCCTTTTGTAAGGCAAGCGGGAGGCAACATTTTTGTTACGTTCTATTTTATGTAAACCCCCCCCCCCCTTCAGAAAATCTGATGGTGTCCGGTTCAAGGTATGTAGAATCCGAAAAAGGAGTGAAACAATTTTCTGTCCGCCTACCGTACCAGGCACTTTCCTTAGTTACTAAAACCAAAATTATTGAAATTTGGTTTTTATGACCATTTGGAAATGATGGTCATGGATTTGGTTGTTTTGTACAAACAAATAATTATATAGGTACTCATAGAATTTGTGAATCTACCGCAGATTTATAATATGCAGCGGTGGTAACTGCTAGGTCGGCTTCACTACTCGATTTAGGACTTCCCTGGGGAGGCAGGAGGGCAGACCATAGAAAACAGTGATCTACGCAGAAGAGCCATCTATATGTAAATAATAAACCGTTGTGTAATAATTTGCAGCTTACAAAGCTAGAATAAGAATTCAAAAGTCGCACTCATTTGTACTCTATCCCTCTGTGACCTTGATGTGAAAGGATTTCCTTGAACATGGGCAAACAGCATATCCCACCCACACCAACATTAAAAACCTACATATTAGACCAATACTGAGTGATCAGAGGGACATACCTTGGTACAACTCAAGCTTAAGTTGTAGGCGTTAGCTAAGGGTACACAGTCCTTCAGTGATTATGAATAGGTAGCAGTGCATGTCACTCCCTCATGAGATAACAAGGGAAACCAAACTAATTACTGAAGAGAAAAAGTGAATACTGGCTCTTGGCTCAGAAGGGGCAATGCAGGATAGCAAGTGGATAAATAAGAAAGGGGGAGGGGAGGGGGATTTCCAAGGAACAGGAAAAAAAACTGAAGTTGCATAATACCTGGGAGGCCTATTCCTTCTGGCTCCACGTGGAGCTGTGGTCACGCCATGCAAACAGAGCTTATGATTGGGCGGTGCTATGGCGACCAGGAGGAGGGAGGTGCTCTGCTTTGTTGCTAAAAACTTCTTCTAGGTACTGAAGGTCCTGGAATCCCAATACGAGGCCAAGGCAGAGTTTCTGAGTATTTTCCGGGTAGAAGGCAGCTTGAAAAACTACCTGGCCTGCTTGGGTCTACAACTGAGGAACCAGTTGCCAACAATAAGGTAATTACCATAAACAAAGGGTAATTTTAAGACTGGTAGGGTGTGCCGCAGTCATCGCATTTCCCTACGCCAAAATACGGTAAAATGGAATGGGTAGATGATAATGGTTCATAATTTGTTAAAAATCCAACTAAAATATGAAATAAATTACTATTTTTGACATTTTATATCTTTACTTTGGCACATGGACCCGAAAAGCGGTATACGAAACCGTTATATACGATACCGGTAAACAAAAGCGTTACAGTGAGTAGTAATGGAGACTAAACAAGGAAAGGACGGCGGGATGCCGGTTTCTAACCGACCATTCTGATGATTTTCGCTTACAACCGATTCGTTTCTACGGAACTCCATGTTTGCCATTTTTCATCGTACAAAAATCGTTCACCACTCGTTGGAATCGTGTGATTTTATTGAACATTTTCTTGTTAACCGTACCCCCGTACCTGGCGCGGTAGCTGAGCTGAGCATGATGAATAAAAAAGGCGGCTAAACAAGGTAGTCAGCAACAGGTAGTGAAGAAAGTCATTGTTTACTAGAATCGAATGTGGTAACCTTGCACCACCATGTAACCCGGATCGTGGTAATCTTGCAACCCGTAAAAATGATACCGTCAATTATCCCTAAATTCCCATTGGGACATAAAATGTCCCAATGTGTTGCAGACTCGTATGCAAGCGTTTCCATTCTTGATTGCATTTCTGGTTCTTTCAACGGCGAATGCGCGAAACCTTCCTTGAATTACTTTCGTTTAAACAAACCTCTGATAGGGTACCTACCTAGGTATGTAGAAGGTAAGGTATGACCTAAGATGAGGTCTCAGGGCTAATGAAAATGCGATAGACATTTTTTTTTTTTAAGTACCTACACATTTTTTATTCCTATCCCCAACCACACCGCCAATCGGCAACCATAATACTAAACAACACCCCAACGACGACCCCTCGGTCTCATTATCGAACACAGAACACTGAAATAGGAAAAGAAGAACAAAGGAACAAAGTCAATGCTAGGACTGTTGCTGAGGTAATTCTGTCGTCCTGTGCATGGGGCTTTTAATAATGTATGTTTTTACTTAATGATTGATTTATATATACTTTCACCAAAATTATGCAAAATTGCAGCTTCTTTTTATTTATTGGATATTGAATTAATGCAGGTACCTACGTTTTAATGGCTGATATCGCCATGGAACATAGATGACTATGCAAAATTTTAGCTCAACTGGACATACGGAAGTGGGCGAAAAATCAATTACTAGATTCGACCCATAAAATAAAAGCCTGTAATAAAAAATGAAACATGAACCTGCACGGCAAACGATTACAAGATAATGATATTACAATAATAAAATCAACTAACTGACGAATGTCATTGAATACGTGATTGTGCTCGTTTCTCCTAGTAGGAATGGTAAGAAAATCAATTACGGAGCAGCCTGCATGAGACACGCGATACAATTCCGATAGAACTCCCACCACACAGTCTGATGGTGAAATGACTTCCAGCTCAACGAGGGATGATTGATTTGTTATGCACGGAGGCCAACTTGGTTGAGCGATAATCCATCACTGGGGACGGAGAAAAGCCTTACCCCCTCAGCCACCGGTGTCGTGAGAGGGCTTCCGGATCAGTCTGATGCGCTTGCTAATTCTATTGATTATTACTAATGAAAATCGAAGAGGGTCATCCCCTCCCAGAGATCACACTTATTCCCACCGCGCTTCGTAGGATAAAATCTCCATACGCGACAGCAAAAGCAGTGAAAGAAGTTGCGAAAAAGGAAGGCAGTAAAATTTAGCGGATATCTGGTAAAGGCGATAGTTACTCTTATTGTTTTTTGCGTCACGCAATTTTAAGCGTTTTTATTAACTCGCTTTCTTGCCTGACCGGTACAAGTCTTGCAGTCGACTTTTCGTCCACTTCCCATGTCCAATTCAGCTGAAATTTTGCAGTCATCCATGTTCGATGACAATACAAGAATCAACCATAAAAAACATAATATATTAATCAATTAATTACGAAAATTTTCACACAACAAAGCAAACAAAAATTATGAAAATTTTCACCAAAACCAAAAAAAGCAGAAAAAACAGAAAATAATTATTAAAAGAACGTATGTATGTAAGTTTAAACAGAAACTTTGTTTTTAAAAATGTATTTTTATTTAAAAAATGTTTGACGTGGACCACCCGCTTAGAAACTTGAATCCGTCCATCCAAGTACCTATTTGATAAGTCTACCTACGCCCGTTTCGCCCTAAACGAGGATTGATAGACATAGATGCCTCTGTGTACGTTAACTGGGATCGGCTGGATAACTCTTCCTAAACAGCAGAGTAAATGAAATTGATAAACTAGCCCTAACACACGCCAAAGTAGATCCTCGGAAGAAGCCATGTAGATGTAGGAGAGAGCGTATGAAGCCCTACCGGACGCGGTTCTTTGTTAAGATAGCCAGCAGGAAACGTGGATGAGGAGGATGCACCTGGATGTAAAAACATCTGTGTTCCATCATCTGAGTACCTAACCGTATAAGGTTCATATTTATAGGAATAAAATAATATTTTATAATATATAGGTATATATTATATACCTAGGTAACATATTTATAGGAATAAAATAAGAGGAAAAAATGTGATATCAGGGTTTTTCTACCGAGTAGAGTGGGTTCACAAATTTCAAGCTTCGACTTTCTATAACCAATGAAGTCAGGTCGGAAGAGCCACCCGACTAATTTTCAACTTGACTTTTCTTCTTGTTTGATCATTATACATTGGACGGGACGGAAGTGATAAAGACGCAAATAAAACTCAATCGACTCATCCCACAAAAATCGTTTTTGTGCAGTTGGATTCCTGGCGCCAAGTTCTTTCCGCCTTTTACTTCACAACCTTTTACTTTAAAACCTTTTACTTCAGTATTTTACTTCACAACCAGTAGACGTAGGATGTTAGAAATGCTTGACCACAAACGCACTTTGGTATGGATTACTTCGAGAAGGACCCTCAGTTTTAGAGTATTATAATACACTAGCATAATAGCATTTTAATTATAGCCAATCGCTCCTGCCGTTGATTCAGAGGCACGAAGGAAGTAACGGCATGAAAAACTAATGTTCTGAAAATTTGGGACCCATTTCAATAAGCTTAATTTTCTTTGAAAACTCGCTAAAACGGTTCTTCCGCTTAGAAACTATTTCATATCTTTCTATGAGAAGAATAAAATTCATCATACGTATATACAATTTGGCTTTGTTTACCTCTAGAATGAATTCCCACTCCAATTACCAACAATAATACATACAAGCATGGACGAACAATATCAGTAGAATTGCATACAACAGTGGAATTGAATGAGCTGAAAAACCGAACACAAAAAGTGCCAACCTAATCGAGATTTGATTCGAAACTTACGTTCGGAACCCAGCTCACAAAGGAGTGTAATTAGTAACGTTGCTCGAATGGGAAACTTCTGCAGTTGTATCTTTTTTGCCCATCCGCCGTGTTTCAGTGAAAGGTTACCTCAAGCCTGTGCTGACGAATACAGTCGACGGTGAATAGAATCCAACGTGCGGGAAAATAAAAGCATTGTGAGCCCTCCATCAGCATCGCGCTTTTCTTTCTAAATCAAAAAGAATGACGAGCGGACTTGCTGAATAAACAAAGGTTCGATCGAGCATTCGAACACCAACGTGTTTTCTTTGATTCGATAGGAAAATTCGCCACCTACAACTACCAACTGCATTATGCTGTATTGATTAGCATGGAAGAATAGATAAATGTAAAGACTGTACTGCTTGCTAATGTAAATTTAACACACATCAATCAAAGTTGCACGTACCTATAGCGTATAGTATACGTATATATATATACGTATAAGTTTTACATACAGATCTGATACAATCAATCTATAGTGGTCAGGTTTAGTGAAACTCAGGAATTTTTGAAGGTCTCTCTTTTCTTCTTTTCCGATATGGAACTTTATTACTTAGGACGATGTAACTAATAAATGAATAATTATCATGTACTAAACGCACTGATGTTTGGGTGGGTTAGTATTTAGGTAAGTACATGCCAGAGACCCTAAGCATGGTACGCGTAATTCAAGGCAGCTATTATAAATATTCACATATGGTTTTCCAGTATTGATCTCTGCGCGACTTTATTCAGGTATAGGTACGGTAGATAAAAGAATGCTTCATAAACAGTGTATAACATACAGTCTATTTCTCCCTGGGATTGAGTAAAGAATCGAGAAAGCAGATAACAAATTCAGTTTCGAGAAATACCAGTTATAACAAAGGTGTACGAAAGGGAGAAGAATCCAACTTTAAAAACATGGGATACAGGTAGTGCGATAAGAGTTTTGGCGTTTTAACTTTGGCGTTTGGGGGTGAGAGTTTTGGCGTTACAACTTATCGTTGTCGTGTATAATGTTAAATTCGCAATCTAGGAGGCGATGGGGAATTAGCATAGCCCTGCTGTCACATCTCCTAATGGCACTTGAGGCTACGAAAGACAATGATGTCAGGTGGAATGGAAGGGAGATGTCAAAGATAGGAGACGAGATGGTGTTCGTAGCAGTTGAATATTAATTCAATATTCTGCCTCACAGGAGTTGACCTGGGTTGGAAAGTGGATACTGAAACCCCTGTCTTCCCCCGCTCATTTAAAACCTTCCCCCTCCTTACCCCCATCACCGTCACAACCTGTCGGTGTGGCGTTAATTAAATTCAGACTTCGGATACAACGCCAATTAATTTAATGATACTCAAGAGGTAGATACGACTTCCTCACGGAACACATTTTCAATTTCGTCGAAAACGCTCAGATACAGGATGTTTGCGGTGGTAACCGAACCGCACTCACTACTGAAATATTCAAACAAGCAATTCAAACAATATTTTCGGTTAACAAATTTAAATGTAAAAGTTTAAACAATTTGTTTTAACGAATTTAAAAAATAAATTTCATTTAATATAATGTAACAGTAGTGTGTTAATCATAGTTGGGTTAATTACACTATTTAATTCACTAATGGTCGAGTATGACGGCCAATACTGTTCCTCGATAATAAAATAATGAGAAAAAGGGTCGAATCAGTAAGTCGACTGGTCTTCTGGGACGGGGCAGCGGTTTCAGGTCCGTTACGGGTTTGGATTTTGTGTCGCCGATTGGTGGAGTAGGCAGTAGGCCGTAAAGCTAGGGATTCAGTGGGAGCGTATGCGTCCGCATCTCGCGTTCGCGTCCGAACCGCCGCTTCCAGACGCCGGCAGGGTTGTATTCGGTAGGAGCGTCCGCGTTTGCGTCCACTAGTTGTGCCTACATCGATTTTAGTAGTATACACCATGCTGAAGAGGAAGGTAGCACTTCTGTTATTGTTGGAAGATGAAGAGGATGAGGATTTTTTACACTCATTGAAGAGGAACTCTACTGCCCCAATGTACAAGAACAGGAGTGAGGAGGGGTGGTACTCAGCAGCTCGATATCACTTTGAGAATGACGAGGAAACTTTCAGAAGATTTTTCAGGCTCAATTTTGATCAGTTCCAATAATAAAGTAATGACCGTGCCTCACAGTCTTGTAGATGTGATCCACAGTTCCCCCCTCTTTGACCTGTAAATCCCAGCCCCCACGGGGTTTCCAACGTTGTCGTTGTGGGTCACATACCTCCGGACGCGTAGGCGCGTGGCTGGACTGGTCCCCTGAGCAGTCGGGACGTGGACGCGGGCGTCCCAATTCTAGACGCGGACGCCAGACGCGCTCAAAGAATGCGATTCCATTAAAAAAACCTTGAAGCAGTGGCAAGCGTCCAGACGCGAACGCGGGACGCGGACGTAGACGCTCCCACTGAATCCCTACCTTAAGACCTCGTTATCAGTTGCAAGACTTCGCAGGCACAGGTAGGTCGCGACGGAGAACTGAATTTCGAACATACCAGGGAACGTTGGTAGTAAGTTGTTCTCACGACGCGGTTTTCCTGCCTCTGGATTGTTAGCGAAAGTTCAAGGAAAAAGATGCCATTGCAGTGAGTCCAAAATTTTGAACATGAGTTTTTGAAAAAATATACAGGCAAATAAAATTCATGTTCAAAATTTTGGCATCCTGAATCCATCCCTATTTTAACAAAAATTTATTAATTGCTATGCAATTTTAACGCCGGGGGTCATGTGAAAAAAATGTCCTGTCACAATATCCTGTCACAAAAACGCGTCACGCAAAGAGGAATGTGATGAAGATGAGCACAAAGAGGAATATGATAAAGATGAGCACAAAGAGGAATGTGATAAAGATGAGCACAAAGAGGAACGTGATAAAGATGAGCACAAAGAGGAATGTGATAAAGATGAGCACAAAGAGGAATGTGATAAAGATGAGCACAAAGAGGAATGTGATAAAGAATTGGTGGTGTGTGGGGGGGGGGTGTTGGTGGTGTGGGGGGGGGGGGGTAAATTGCATAGCAAATTCTCCTTTGTTATACGAAGTATAAGAACACATCCTTCGGGGGTGAGGAACGGCGAAGCCGGTCCGAGGGGGCGGAGCCCCCTTTGGGGGTCCAGGGGGCTTGCCCCCTGGCGAGGCCCGAAGGGCCGAGTATATATTATATTTTATATATATGAGTGTGGTGAATTTATTGACCGTGTTTCATACAAATTGTTGTATATATACTATATATATATACACTTGTACACCACATGGCGGTGGGTAAATTTTTATTGTATTTACTACAACTCGCATGAAAAGACAAAACAGTCGATTACCCAAAGAAGCTTCTAGCTACTAGAAAATTCCATACACGATATAAAAGGGGCCTTTCCACAAGTATACTGACGAACGTACCCGGGAAAATAATGGGTTCGTTTCCTAGGAGCTATTCTAAAAACATAATGGGAACTGAACATGCGTTCGGTAGGTAGGTCAATAATGAAGGGTTGGGCTATTTTTGCGCCGTACGTCACCCTTTTAATTATGACCTTTCAGGAGTTGGGAGGCCTTTGGGGGTTCACTTAATAATGCACTTTGCCTACCCTCCGTTCAACAGATATTAGTTACCTTGAGAGTGGATTCAAGTTACTACTGAGGGATTTAGTTCAATGAAAAATTCTCTATACGACGATACTTCACGAGCATATTTTTTCTCGATTTTTGTCGGCCTGCATTATCAATATCAGTCTGCGACCGTAGTTTTTGAGGTTCCCACTAGCAAGACATGTCGGTTATTCAGAAACAGTTCGACAAGAATAACTGCCTGTGCAGATTTCGATGGGGTTTTTTAAAAAAGGCTGGAACTGGGATTAGTCGACTAATGCCCCAATCGGGAAAGGCTCTGACACAAGACAGAATTTACAAGGCACTGCTTCGTCAAACTGGGTAACCCACCACAACAAGAGTTGTACTATGCGGCGGTAGGCACCATCAATGGGGAGGTGGAAGGTTCTATGAAGTCCGTAAATAAACACCATACTAGCGTTTGCGTTTACATCATTACATGACCGACTTCGTTTACAGGTCCCAGCTGTAATACTTACCCTCAACATTTCTTATTGCTGAATGTCAGTGAGGCTCTTACTTAGACACGAGCGACATTTTCAGATGGGTGTATCTGTATAATTATGTATGTATGTATGTCTGTACCGCGCTGCAAGCCGCAATTTTGGGTACTTTAAAATAAATTCTGAGGGTAGATTCACTGGGCCTTCCGAATTCGCTGTATAGTTTTGGTGTCTCGACGACGTCAGGAAGAGGCGCCATGGCGCCGAGCGTGACGCCGCAAAAGACAAAAACAGCTAATTCGAGATACGTGAGGATACTGGTCAGCGAACCCACTACTTGATACCTTTGCTTTGTATTGCAGAACATTAAATGATCATGCGTACGTAACAGTGACTGGGACAGAAGAACCATCTCTATACATGGGTTTATTATTCTAATGACATAACTACTACAGAAATGCTGGTTGTTAATTGAAAAATCTATTTTTTAAGGTTTCCACCAATTTTGGCCACCAAAAACACGAATTAGGCTCCTATTTTGTTTCCTTTGTTGTGTTTTGTTTTCTTTGATCATTGATAGTGCCATTCAATTGCCTTGATTCACCTGCTAATACAATTCTAGTGTTATTATACAGAATTATGGGATTTCAGAAATCTCCCAGGTTTTGGACTCATAAAAAATGAATTTTGGGAGTTGAAACTTCGTTAGAACCTCAATTCCATTATTTGGTCAAAATTGGCTTCATATTTGGTCCCCTTGGCCTAAAAATCATGGAAAACGATACCCCACAAGCTCACGTTAGTTACTAAAACACAAAGCAAAAATTACACCAATATATTATTTTTACACCAATGTTTCTCCCATAACACCCTTGGGTATATTCCGATCGGGATGCAAGGTTTCGGGACACAACTACGGCCCAAATGGAGCCTGTGTGCAAAAGAACGAATTTTTTTAGACCGAAAATAAAGGTAGATATGGATGATACGGCGCACGGCGGACGGACGCTGCATTTTTGGAATCTACGCACCTTGAAACGTAAAAGAAAAATTTGAGGGGATGTTCAACAAATATTTTGCTGTGTGAATACATAAGTGTATTATTCGTAGAATAACAAACCAATAAACAGTTTTGGAAGCAATAAGCCTTTTCTTTAAGAGCCCCTTGGAAGGCTGTGGCGTCTTTAGTGTATGTACTGTAGATGAATTGACTCCGTTATCTGCGGACCGTTGTCTAAATTCTCAAATTGAGACTTGAAATTAGGAATTCCAATTTTATAAAATTTATGAATTAAATACCTACCTACTTGTCTTATCTCTGAATATGAAACCTTAGTGGAAATTCAACAGTGGGACAAATTGGGACAAAATAATAAACCCACGCAAGGCTATCGGAGCCAGAGCTTTCTTAGAAAAATTTGCTTAGAAATTTCATCAATCATTTGTGTACTAATGCTCTAGATTCTTGTCGCCAAGCAGCTACCTACATGCATTTTGCTACTATGCGTCCAATGGGCCACCCCTCTAATCCATGCATTACTCGACAATATTTTCCTGATTGAGCACATTCCTACTCTACACATATATACGTGGTTCCAGAATTGTGGCAGTCCAGTTACGTATGACGGTCCGTATCGTATTTTTCTAGATTAAAATATCTCATTTAACTGTATCATAAAAACAAAATCGTGAATTTTTCAGTGAGATAGAGATACCTAGTATCACAACTTCCCCCTTTTCTCTGTAAAGTTTTACTACTGCGTTGCCTCGCCTAGATTGTTAGGAGTTGGGAACACTAACGTAAGAAATCGATAATCCAACTCCCAGAAGGCCCCTTTCTCTTCCGCCCCTCCACGTCCTCCCACGACCCTTTTCGAGTGCAGTATTAGGTTATCGTCTTTGCTTCGGAAAGCTATCAAATTAGGATGGGAATCCTGGGAACGGGACCGACTGGGCAGTCAGTCCATCATCTTGATACGAACAGTCGAGTGCAGGGGCGTCAAGAGGAGGGTTCGCCAATTGAATAATTCCTATAATAACAACTTCCGAAATAATTAAATTAATCTTCCTGCAGGTTCAGGGATAAGGGTAAGCAACCGAGTGTTTTCAGTGCCCTCATCAGCAACTCGACAGAACTTTCAACTTGTATTTCAACTAAAACTAAAACTAATTCCCAAACTGAAACACCCATCGCTAACAAATTTCCATGGAAAAAACCACCAACAACCATCGTACCAAAATATGTAATACACAAAAATATCCTCAATGTGAATACATCGATTGCCACCATCATATATGCAGATGTAGGTATATATATATATGTGTATAATAATTTCCCAAAATCCAAAGATTTTGTGAGGGTTGTTGAGGTGCGGTCGAGTGAAAAAATTATTTTTCCGACGTTTCGAACGTTTATATATGTGTGTGTGTAATTGCATCTCATTTTTATTCATATGTTCTCCATTACCTTGGTACCCACCTATTTATCCAGATGATATGACCCAAAAAACTTGTAAGATATATATTATACAGACGGAAAGTGAGTTTCCTAGTTTTGAATGTTTCCTGGAAAGGGGAGTCGCAGCAATGCCCTTTGGGCGACACAACCAAGAAAGTTGGAAACCAGGAAGAAAAGTTCGAGGAAAGTTGCCTTATTTCGTCTGTAAGGAAAACTGTTCAACTCCTTTCAAATCCCGTGGCCATTGCCATTGAAGATATGGACATGTACAACTGTTCAGCAAGGGTTTTAGACCTACAGAACCAGTCAGTAGGTACCGGACTTGCAGGATAATTCATCGAGCTACACTGGTAGCCTGGCACACCTTCTTCGTCTCGGCCGGGAACCAATACAAGATTTGCTTACCCGACCGAGCTAATGCTCATCCCCTCTGATTCAATCATGTGAAGCCTATAGACACACCGGTAAGAAAAACGTAAGGTTCTTGGCCTGTAAAGAGCACCCCCCCACACCACATGGGGGATATTACCAAATCACATCAAGTCCGGGGTTAGAAATTAAATTTTTTTTTAAATTCTTGCGAATTAAATGAATATCGACTTCGGAAACTGTTAGAAAGAACGATAATTCGCAATCAATTAAGCTAGAATCGATAGGGACAGATCCTCGCAGAGGAAACTCTAAATACGTCTCAAGTACATTTACTAGATCAAATCCAAAATGACCAGGTATATGCGTCCGCTCACTTCGGTTTGATTGTGAGCAAACCTAAAGATGGTCTGCAACCAGACCTGACGTTTCCTTGCATCATTGGTGTATCATTACTTCCGAAATGGAAACCTCTTTACCTTCACATTAGAATTGAAGTCCATGAACCATGAAAATAAATACTAACACAACAGGAGGAATACAGAAGAATTTTCTATGCATTACGAGACGCCGGGGATGAAAGGAATGTTGAGGATATGTGGGATAAAAGACTGTGTAGAGGAGCCAAACATTACGATGAAGGCTAAAGAAAAAGTGGAAGACGGAAATGAATGCTTTGGGAGGAACGGGGAAGGCGATGCTAAATCATTAGTGTAATGAAGAACCATGTACAGATACACACGGCATAATTATATCCGTCTTGGGTGGAGGTCTTGGGAGGGTTGTCAGTTAAATAAGAAGTCACTGGTAGCAAGGAAGAGACGAATTCACGTGAGAAAAAAGTGCGTCGCAGTGGCCCCACCATGCATGGGAAGTGAATCAAAGTCTCTGATTATTATTATTATTAGATTTAACGTATTATAGGGGAAAATGTCCCGTAGTATGTAGGTACCCTAACTTACAGTACTGAAAGGAGCCATAAGCCTTCACTGTACTGAACAACACATTCTTCCAAACGGATCATTATCATGCTGCTTTTTGTTTGTTTATTATTCTGTGAATAATACATCTATTTAATCGCTCAGCAAAACGTTTTTATAACACCCCCTCAAAAATTTTTCTTTTACGTTTCAAGGTGCGCAGATTCCAAGAATGCAATGCCCGTCCGCCGTCCGCCGTACGCCGCCGTCCCCCGTCCGCCGTATCATGCATCTACTTCAACTTAGGTCTAAAAAATTCGTTCTCTCGCACACAGGCTCCATTTGGGCCCCAGCTGTGTCCCGAAACTTTTCCCGATGGGAATATACCCAAGGGTGTTATGGGTGAAAAATTGCGGTAAAAATGTTTTTTTTTTGGTGTTTTAGTAATATGAGCTTGTGAGGTATCGTTTTCCATGTTTTTTAGGACGAGGAGACCGAATATGACGTCGATTTTGACCGAAGAGTGGAATATTGAAGTTCTAACGAAGTTTCAACCTTAAATTTATGTTAAAATTTTCTAAAATCATCGTTCTTCCGCACACAGTTTGGGTCCCCATTTGGGAATACATTTGGCTCCTAGTTGTGCTCCGAAGCTCGGCAGCCCGATCAAAATACACCCAGGGGTGTTTAGGGTGAAAAATGGGTGTAAAAATAGGGGGTTTCCAGGGCTTTTTGAGGTTTTAGTGAACATGAGCTTGCGAGGTATCGTTTTCCATATTTTTTAGGGCTAGAATACTGACTATGAAGTGGATTTTGACCATGGAGTGGAGAATTGAGGTTGTAACGAAGGTTCAGCTCCCAAAATTTATTTTCTATGAGTCAAAAACCTGGGAAATTGTCTGAAACCCGTAAGTTTGTATAATAACAATAGAAGTAGTATCAACAGGTGAATCAGGACAATTAAATGGCATTATCAATAATCAAAGATAATTCGAAAAAAAAGGAGCGCAATTCGTGTTTTTGGGTGCCAAAATTGGTGGAAACCATCAGAAATGGCTATTTCAATTATTGCACACGAAAGAAACAATAAATGAACAGCCAACATTCCTCTAGGTATGCCCAATAGAATAATAAACCCATGTGACAAGGACTTTGCAGCGGTTTTTTTTAAATTTTTTATTTATTTTTTAAATCAATTATGACCTATAGGTTTCTTTACAACGAACAAAAAATTCTCCTATGGCTGTTAGTTAGTCGGTTATGTAGTGAAGGTTCCCTGTAAAACCTTTACATTCTGAGTATGACTAAGTAGATGTAAGCACACATTAAGAGACCACGATATGCAAAACCATTCATGAAACATACCATAAATCATCAAAAGTCCGTAAATTTTGGGAAGATCGTGTGGCTAACAATGTTAAACTTATAACCTCTTTATTTACACTGTTTTAGGGCAAGGCCCCACACTACAACAGTACATAACAATTACTAAATAAGAGATGGCGTGAAATGACGTAGAAGGAATTACTTTTTATTTTACTTTTCCGCGCCAAATGGTCTTGAAGGTTGAAGGGCGATTTTTTTTTTACGATCTGCTGATCAATTCACCAAAACCAAATTCAAAGCTAAGTTCGATAGAGATAATGGAGCACAGAAATAATGAACCCCATTTAATAGGATTTGTCCTAGGAAAACTAGCTGTATTTTACTGTCAGAATACTACTTGTAGTTGAGGTACAAAGCAATTCGATCAGCTTTGTTGATTTAATAAGAAGTGATGAAAATATTGTTGTTGATGAAGTTAGTTATTATTGTCTGCGAGACTCAAATTTAAATGCCTCCGTCCCAAACTCTCACCAACTGAAAGGAAATCATTGTACGTCACAACATTGTTCGTTATAACGGTTTTCAACTCGAAGGGAGTTTCTCAGTAAATTCAGCTATATCCCAGCGTTAGTTATGACGTTAGGAAGACAGAAGCGATGAATAGTCAGTCTCCTAGTGGTCGGGAAGGCAGTTGAGAATATTTTGTGCCACTGTTCAAGTTACTAGGGAAGTTGGAATTTCCTCACGCCCCAAAGGGCACGGTCCGACCATCTATAGGGTTGAAATTCGGGGAAGCTTCAGCGAGTTGGGTCGCGTTCGTCGTCGATATATTGATTCATGCTAATAAATAATTGATGAATTTTCTCGAACCCATCCCTTTTTAAATAATAGAGCTTCAATCAAAGACTGTTTCAGGTTTAGGAACTACCTACTGACAGGTGAAATTAGATAGGTAGGTACGTGAAACGGCCACTTATTTGGGTGATGTCGAGGTGCACCGATTCGTTTCAGAAAAGGTCGAGGTGCACTCCTCGCCGCATATTATGAAGAGTCACCAAATCAAATTCTTACAAACGTAGCATTGCTCATCAATAAATTAATGTCTTTCAAATCTGGCTGGCCAAATGAAAGATCAAACAAAAAAGTGAAGCTGCCAACTTCTTTGACATCAAGGTACCCAGGTAAGACAATCCGAACACCGAATGGAGCCATTTCCCAATGACAGATGACGAGTCTATGTACTCTGCAGTCAACCCTGATTTGGCTATGAAATTGGGTGTTGCGATGAAAGAATGGAGAACATTATTTTTGTAAGGTGAGAGCGGATCTCCAGCTGGAAAACAGGTTCATAATACTGCAATAGCCGCTTGCATATCAAGACATTTCAAGTCATGAACTTCTGAAATTTCCAAACATAATACTTAAATTTCGGGGCTCATGGACCCAAGTATATATGGTCATCCCATAAAACTTGTACCTACCTAATCTGAAGCGGAAGGAGTTCTGCGGATGGACAAACAAGACGACTAATATTGGAAAATGCAAATGGAATAGAATTACGCAGCAGTGTGGTTTTGAATCACGATCCCGCTTGAAAGTGCGGTAATACCATACAAGATGTTTTCATACCCTTGGATATTGAATCGGCCAACTGCTCTAATAAACATATTTAACGTATATCCAGAAAGAATGGAGGTGGAACATATCTACCTCTTGTCTTCTTCCATCAGCTTATTAGCGCCTATCTCACGATACCCGGTTTGTTCTCTCTATAACTTCAGGACTACATTTCCGGCACCCCATTCAAGACATCTTCCTCTGAAAATCCGGAGGAAACTGTAGGATGATCAGAAAAATCCACATTGATGTTATTGAGGACAACGTATAGATATAGCGCTGTCGACTGCGAAGCCATAAAATAATGGTGTACACGAAATCTGGCTTTTGGCAAATGACCAGATTATTTCGTACAGCTACGTTGTATAATTGAACACATTACTGTATCCGTGAATTCAGGACGAAGAGTTCATTTCACCTGGTAACCCGTTCGGGCCATTCTGAGAAGCACACTGCTGATCGTACCAACCAGGTCAAGGAAATGTCCGAATCATAGATGCTCAACCGCAGACTCAGGGCAGTACTTCATAATGAAATCCCATGTAACCGTGAGCGGATTTATTGATTAGAACAACCACAACGAAAATTTATTCATTACACCAAACCCGAATTGAAGAAAAATGGAAATCAGCAACTAAAACTGCTGGAAGAGGAAATCGGGAAAAAATTGTGAAGTAGTTCACTCATGAATGAATGCAACGCATTAATGTAACAGGAATTTTTACAGCTGTTAGGAACAAATAGATTGAAAGATAGATAAAGCATAATTTACAAATTTATATATAAACGAGGTTTGTTAAGGTCGTGTCTTTTGGATATTATGCTGATGAACAGTATGTTGATGTGTGTGTACTGAAGTGAAATAACTATAAAATGTAAATTTTATGATTACGCGATATTCATACGTACATAAGTATCAAATTAGTATAAAAACATTAGTAAATATTATTCTTTGGCATTACTATTATGTTAAATAAGTATTATTCCACTATTATTATTATTATATCATTACGTATATTTTTCATTTTATAAAAATAGTTTTGCTTTCCATTAAACGGACGTACATGCATTTTTTTTATATCTGTGATATCTGGAATACTTATTCCTCATTACATGTTTTGCTACCTAATAAATCAATCATTACCATTTGTATGCTACCATATTCAATCACGGTTTTGTTCCTCAGATTCAGGCTACCATATATTTTATTAAATATGTATCTCCAATCCAGATAATCCCCCCCCTGTCCAATTATAACCCTCCCAAGTGCTGCCTCCTCACCGTACGAAAAAAAAGAAGCATTTTCTATTGTTGATAAATGCATGGCATTAAAAGTTACAGTTGAATAACTATTGCGAACGTAACGAATTCAAATAACTCATTATTGTTCTACGTTACAGAACTTTCTTGATCTTTCTTCGTTATAAAAATTGAATTGATTGATGGTAATTCAACTCTCTTGAACAGCTACCTGTACTCTCAGCGGGGAAATTAAGTGATAGAGTCGAAAACAAATATTATTTAATACGAACCTAGTAATAACCTTAGACTGCGTAAGCAGGCAGCTCCATGACCCTCCCTGCGGGGGTGTATAATTGTCTGAAAAGCCCTCACACTAATCCAATGTCAAACAACATGGCAACGCGATAATCCACTATTAATGAATTCGTGCTTTGACTTCCATTACCCGATTAATTATTAACGCATCGAGTGGGGAGCTTTAGGGATTACTCCGTATGTAATATCAACTGTCGATGCTGTGGTTCAGCTCATCCAAGGCTGACAAACACGTTCATAAGCGTAGGATATGAATCTTTTATCCAAACATACGTCTACATGCTACATATTACGGCTTTCTCTAATACTCAGATGTACGGCCGGAGAGGGAAATAATGTTTCAGTAGAAGACATACGGCTCAAAACCAATGGAGTAGGTGTTTGACAAAAACACGTACGGGTATTCGGAACGGATATCTATATAGGCAACAAAAACTTGACACCATTGGTTTGTATAGGTACTCAATGTACTCAATAATGAGGTCTCGATGCCTAAATTAATATTACAGACCAGGTTAACTTGTCTAACATAAATGGTATATATCTACACGAACTGGTATATCTGGCTATGCATTACTATTATCATCGTATAACTGGGTATGTTAATGAAAGAGTATAATTATAACTTAGTTGCTCAGTGGCAGGTGTTGAACAGCAGTTAACTCACGGCAGTTGTAGGTAACTGTCATATATAGCACCACGATGTCCTGTAAATCGCCACCAGTGACAACCGCTACCAGTCGGGTAGCTACACACGACTTACTTGATCTACTCACCCCACTAATCCATGTTTTTACTTAAGGACCTATTTAGGATATTTTCTTCATCCAGACCACTTGCATATTCAGACAGAAAAACATACTACTAAGTAAATTCACAGCGTGGTATGGACTGGTGGCGATTATACCCCATTTTCAGGTGGTAGCGATTGTCACTGGTGGCCACTGACGTATTCAACACCACGGCCAACAGTCATTATGGGGATTTATTTAGTTCTTGCTGATTCTTGGAGGTTCACATTCGCATTGATGACATTTTCCGAATGTCTATTATTACAATAGGTTGATAATAAATTCTCAATCCCCAGATTCGGACTGCTTACAGCTCTGTACTAAGTACAGAATGTGCAACATGCAGAAACGCATAATGTGACACGGATTCGTTTTTCAATCTCTAGATGTAAAATAGGTACGTCATTTCTTTGTTGACTGCACTTTTAACATATTATTTAAGATTAATAGACATAGAAGTGTGGCTTTCACAAGTACTCTTAACAACCAGACATACCAGTACAAATTGCAATACCTTCGAGCATGTTGCAAACAAGATCAACTAATAGAAGCGAGGAGCACTAACTGGATAATCATGATAGCATACGTTAGGATCTTACAATCTATACGAGGGTATAAAGGCGATGAATGTCTTTTGGCATCACTTGACGTTTGCCGAGGAACTATGTATCTTCATTAAGACTGCATTACCTGTTTTTGAAGAATAGGAGGAGATCGTTAGAGTAACGGAGATGGAAAAATACGCAGCATATAACCTGGAAGGGACACCGGGGCAAAACCAACGTCTGTCGTTCGGGTTCGATATTGGTTAGGGGTCCTGCAATACACTGTTGTGCCTGTCAACGAACTTATCACCCTTCCGCCGCTAGCGCTAGCGTCGATAACGCGTGCGCAGACTGCTGGGGTGGTATTGCTTCCCTTGCAGGGACCCCCGCGTCCCTCTGGCACCCTCGACCTTACCGATCGCAGTGGTCGTGTGACTCATCCGCGGGAGGGACAAAGTTCCCAGTTGAATCATTTCCGCCGAATAATTGGCCGTTTCCAAGTAGGGGCACCAAAACAAACCCCTTCGAGACTCAACATTATGCCTCCCTACGCTGCACAGGGTTGTACTCATTTAGGTTATAGGTAGGCATTAGAGCCCCAACACACTTGCGATTTTCTGTCGCGGCTACTAAAAAGTAGCGTCACGAAAATTTACTTTACGCACTTGCGACTGAAGTATCGCGAATTTTCAGCAGTAATTGATGGATCTCGTCGAGACAGCACGCATCGTGGCAATTCTTATAAGTTTGAAAAAAAAGAAGAAAACGTGATCAAAGATGTTGGGTGCATCCTCTCATCACCCAAAGGGCTAACAAGGGACAATTTTATAAAACTCACCATGATTTGACCGTGCAAATATAAAACAAAAATGTGTAACTAAATTCAGTTCCAAGAAGGTACCTACTTCTTCATACGTGAGTTATGGTAATGGTCTTACTTTGAACTTGTAATATTTCACAATTCGTGATTCCACGTGGATTATACCTAATTATGTAATAATTCACTAAATTTCTTAATAATAAATAAACTTATAATTTATCTTGAATCGAACTACCCCATACATACCTTGCAGTATTTTATCTTTTCCGATGAGTGTGGACCAGTGTTGTTGATAACGCTTGCATACACTTCATCCCACAACTTTACCTTCAAATTCCTGTCGCTGTATTCTTTTAATTTCTTATTATATAAAGCTGGCCGGGTTTCAATACTTTTAATCAATTTGTCAATGTCAGTGTCCAAAATAGGAGAAGAAACTTCATCAACTTCCGTCATCTTGATGAAAGAACTGGAAACAACCGGACACCTCGAGCGCGACTAAACAGTAGCAGAAGTAAGTGCGTGCAAGGGTGGGCATTTCTGTGGTTTACATTTCTGAGAGTGACAGTCGTGTAGCCTTCAAAATAGAACATGATTGTTGCATCTTTTTAGACGTGGCGACTTTTTGAAAGCAGGTGCGTACGTCCTCGTAGGATTCAGTGTGTCGTATTTTTTTTCTGTAGAGCGACTATTTAGTCGCGCTACAGAAAATCGCAAGTGCGTTGGGGCTGTTAATAACATTCAAAACCCTCCTGATGGTGTAGGAATGTAGATGCGCTAGGTACAACACTATCTGTATTCTGTATTCAAAATCGAACAAATCAAGCGAGGCGGTAGCCGAGCGATGCCAAGCATGAACCCGCGCCCGGCTGCCCCAGAGCCTAATATAACTGAGCGAAGAATCGGGCCAACTTTGGCCCCTTCCCGGGCCTTCCCCGTTATTTCTATATTTTATTCGCGCGTAGTATATATTTTGTGGGGCAAACACCCTGAGTCGCCTGACACCAAATTCGAAGCGGTAGGTGTTTCGAAAACCTGCGAAAAATAGGGCTCAAAATACCTGTTTGGTGACTTTCTTCCCATTTTTTTTTTCCACCCATTCTTTGTCACGCCACTTCAACCCTTTTACCTCGACCGATGTTTATGAAATTTGGTATGTAGATCAGGTTTGGCGTGGTGAAGTGCCTTTTGGGAGTTGTAACCGTTTTCGCACAAGCAAAGGGGGGGTTCCGGGGGATGGGGGCTTGTTTGTTCCACCCATTCTTTGTCACGCCACTTATATACCCTCTTCCCTAGACCGATCTTTATGAAATTTAGTACCGATCCAAATCATATTAATGCGTGAAGTGATTTTGGGTGTTTCCATCAAAACGAAAATTAAAAACTGTACCTAACGCCGAAGTGACATGGCGAATAACGGGAGGTCTACCCTTTCCAATGTGAAGTGTCAAGCATTTTTTGCATTGCTTGTGGGTGAATATCGTCGTTGCACCACATTGATTCAGGCTTCGGATCAGATATTGTTGCACCACATTCATTCAGGCTTCGGATATTGTTGCGCCACATTGATTTCAGCTTCGGGTGGACCATTTCCGTTTCTCATTCCCGGTTCTCGGATGTCTTAACCTCACCAATGTCCAACACCTTGTCATGGATGTAGGGCTCACTAAATAGCAACTGTTTAGTGCTCATTTGTTCGAAAATGTCGTCTCCCCCCCTCTCTTCCTTTTCACTTAATTTACTATTTTGTGTAAGTAGGTACCCACACAACTATATGAACAACATCCAACTGGAAGCACAAAAAATTACAAGTTTTCACAAAGTTCAACAACAAACTTAGGTATCGGAAATCAGTCTCCTCGCCTTGAAAAACAATACCTCACCCCCCCCCCCCCCTCCAAACTTAATTGCGACCTTTCAAAATTTGTGATATCTCCTAAAAAAAACACTCCCTGTAAAAAAAGATGCCAAGCTACAAAAGGTGTGATATCCAGGTTGTGCCAAGCACTGTGCCTAATAATCTTCCGTCCACATCCGACAGTTCATTTTCGACGTTAATTTTGAGGTATAGACTAGACTTAGCTAACAGGGTGAGGAGTGAGTTAATCTTTAGGAAGTGCGCTGCTTGGCCGGTCTAGTTACTGATCTATTCAGTTCCTACACGAAGGATTCGAAGCCATCAAAATTAATGATTCACATGCTATGTGCCTCATATGTCGTAGACAGACAAGCAGCACACTTCCTAAAGATTAACTCACTCCTCACCTCAAAATTAACGTCGAAAATGAACTGTCGGATGTGGACGGAAGATTAGTAGGCACGTAGAATTTGAATCATTAATTTTGATGGCTTCGAATCCTTCGTGTAGGAACTGAATAGATCAGTAACTAGACCGGCCAAGCAGCACACTTCCTAAAGATTAACTCACTCCTCACCCTGTTAGCTAAGTCTAGTCTATACCTCAAAATTAACGTCGAAAATGAACTGTCGGATGTGGACGTTAGATTATTAGGCACAGTGCTTGGCACAACCTGGATATCACACCTTTTGTAGCTTGGCATCTTTTTTGACAGGGAGTGTTTTTTTTAGGAGATCTAGTAAACGCAGCGTAAGGTCCAATTCACATAGGAGCCCACTTGACAACAATCATGCCTTTAGCCCTACCTTCTCCAACACAGCCAACCTTCCGCCGCGATTTTCACTATAATAATTACCTCAAATTCTGAGTTGAGCCAGTCATTCAAATTGATATTATTTGAGCAATCGAGCCATTTGAGCAAAATCTGGCCATTTATTCGTAAAAAATTGAGTACCTCGGATTATTTGCGGTATTTACTCGATTTAGGGTTTTCCTGGAGGAAGCACGAGGGTGTAGGTATTGACAATAGAAAAAGTGATCTACGCAGATGTGGTATCTATACAGGAAAATAATAATAATAAGCCGTCGTGTAATAAGTTGCAGCGTGTTTTGTAGTGTATAAATTATTATTCACTGATTGCTCCATTACATTTCATAGTTACACTGACAGCCATACACACACCACGCACTGATAGTTACATCCATACCCTGATAGCTATATCCATACTCTGATAGACTATATCAATTATTTACTTGTTGGCACGTTCCATTTTTCTTTGGTGTCTCAACTTTCAGCATGCCCTCCAGCTCAAAAACATATCCACGCAAAATTGAGATAATGTTGACTACCATACAGTAGAAAAGAAACAAAATCATTCAAGATTCTTATCAATATAAAAATAAACGGAATAGCGATTTCATTGATATACGTGGACTGGTAAGCGACGAGCACGCGCTGCACGATTTGAGATGTTTGGTGGCTTCTGAGCACCAACACCCTCACCGATTGACATAACATCCGATGGGATCAACTCCGTCCTTCAACTGCCTCTAAAGCATTCGAGCCACCAATTCAGGCCGGCAGCACCAACACAGTATCTCGATGGTTCCACGGAGAGAACAATGAAAATAAAAGTGGTCCAGTGGGTCCTATAAGCTTCGTAATTTAGTATTAACCCGGAAGCCCCATTTAACCATTAATATACCTTGAGGGAGATTACTTTACGAGAGCCTTTTTTTGTAGGTAGTTGACCCCCACCAAAACCCCGACCACTCACTTGTAATGAAAATCGGAAAAAAGGAGAGGAAAACTTCCACCACCTAGTATTGGTTGGGTACATTTTAAAAAGTCCCACCCTGAGACTGAATGTATATCGGATTCCAACATGAACCGTTACCGACTTACCTTACAATTAAAATACATATTGGTATTTACATAAAGATAAAATATATCTATATCAAAATATTTTGCATCTCCTATTTCCCCGACAGCCTGAAAAATGCAAATTGTTTCAGAATGGTTTATAATTTTCCCGTATAGATGCCCCCTCCCCCCCTGCGTTGATCACTGTTTTTGGTCAATACCTACCCTCGAGGTCCCCCAGGAAAACCCTAAATCGAGTACTGGAGCCGGCCCGGGAATTACAGTTTCATAAAAATCGCATGATTCAGTAACCCAGTTGTCCTGAGCCAGTGCGTTGGGCTTACGACGTGGTGGGTGAGTCGGATGAGGAAGAAGTTGAGAGATTGGATGAGGAAGGATGTGCTCCGTAGGAGTCTTTTACTAACGCCCCACGGTTTTCACCACAGCAGGCGTTAGAGGTAGTGGCTCCCCGCGGTTTTCACCACATCAGACGACTGGAAGGTGTAGGCTAGCACCCCGCGGTGTTCACCACAGCAGGCGCTAGATGAGAAGGAGGTATCCCGCGGTTTTCACCACAGCAGATAGCAGGAAGGAGGAGAACACCCTGCGGTTTTCACCACAGCGAGTGGAAGATAAGGTAGAAGAGAGAGGGCGGGATAGAGGATCGAGAGAGAAGTCGCAACTCAAGGGTCAGTGGGTCGAATGATGAGCTGGCCAAAACGTCTGCTTATATAGGCCCGTTTCCACGCGTCCCCCGTCCGCAATCGGCCGTTATGACCGTTGAGGAGAGATGGCGGTTGATGGAAGGAACCCTTCTCCCTTGGCGCTACCCTGCTCGTCGTGTAGAAATTTGAGGGGAACCACGACATCAATCATTAATATCATTCTTCAAATGAAATAATATCACAGAACAACCAACAAGACTTCATACCGTGACTATAATCAGGTGTCCTCAAGCAATGACTGGATCTGGGCCGGATTTATACAGTTTCATTCACGATCATGTTGACGAAGCTTTCGATGCAGACGAACCGCTGGTCGTACAATGCTCCGGGTGGTCTCAAAAAATTCTTTAGTTTGAGACTAATTTCAAGGTATGTAAAATCCAAAAACGCTGCAAAGTCCTTGTCACATGGGTTTATTATTCTATTGGAGTTCAAGAGATTCTTGTTGGCTGTAAAATTTAGTGTTTCTTTCATGTGGAATGATTGAAATAGCTATTTCTGATGATTTCCACCAACTTTGGTCCCCAAAACAAGAAATAGGTAGGTACGCTTTTTTTCTTTTTTTTCTCTTTTTTTTCAGATCATCTTTGATCATTGGTAGTACCATTTAATGGTCTTGATTCACCTGTTTACACTTTTTCCAATGTTATTATACACATTGATGGTGATTTCAGACATTTTTCCAGGTTTTTGACTCATAAAAAACCAATTTTGAGAGCTGAACCTTTGGTAAAACCTCAATTTCCGCGTCTTTGGTCAAAATCGACTTCATATTCGGTCTTCTCGTCCCCAAAAACATGGAAAAAGATACTTCAAAAGCTCATGTTACTAACATGTTGCTAACAGGCAAAAAGTACCTATTTTTACACACATTTTCACTCATAACACCCCTGGGTATATTCCGATCGGGCTGAAAAGTTTCGGGACACAACTAGGGCCCAAATGGAGCATGTGTGCGAAAGAACGAATTTTTTGGACCGAAAATGAAGCCTGTACACGTGATACGGCGTACGGCGGACGGCGGACGGCGGACGGACATTGCATTTTGGTTTATTATTCTGTGAATAATACACCTATGTATTCGCTCAGCAAAAAATTTTTATAACACCCCCTCAAAATTTTTTCTTTTCCGTTTCAAGGTGCGTAGATTCCAAAAATGCAATGTCCGTCCGCCGTCCGCCGTACGCCGTATCACGTGTACAGGCTTCATTTTCGGTCTAAAAAAGTCGTTCTTTCGCACACATGCTCCATTTGGGCCCTAGTTGTGTCCCGAAACTTTTCAGCCCGATCGGAATATACCCAGGGGTGTTATGAGTGAAAATGTGTATAAAAATAGGTACTTTTTGCGTTTTAACAACATGTTAGTAACATGAGCTTTTGAGGTATCTTTTTCCATGTTTTTGAGGACGAGAAGACCGAATATGAAGTCGATTTTGACCAAAGACGCGGAAATTGAGGTTTTACCAAAGGTTCAGCTCCCAAAATTGGGTTTTTATGAGTCAAAAACGCTGCAAAGTCCTTGTCACATGGGTTTATTATTCTATTGGACATACCTACAGAAAGGTTGGCTGTTCATTAATTGTTTCTTTCATGCGTAATAATCGAAATAGCTACTTCTGATGGTTTCCATTAATTTTGGCCCCCAAAACACAAATTAGGTACGCTCTTTTTTTTTCTTTTTTTTTTAACTATCTTTGATCATTGGTAGTGCCATTTAATCGTCGACCACGTCTTGACACTTTTTCGAGTGTTATTATACAAACTGATGGTGATTTCAGACGATTTCCCAGGTTTTTCACTCATAAAAAATCAATTCTGGGAGCTGAACATTTGGTAGAACTCAATTTTCCACTCTTTGGTCAATATCGACTTCATATTCGGTCTTCTCGTCCCCAAAAACATAGAAAACGATATCTCAAAAGCTCATGTTACCAATATGTTGCTAAAACGTTAAAAGTACCTATTTTTACACACATTTTCACTCATAACACCCCTGGGTATATTCCGATCGGGCTGAAAAGTTTCGGGACACAACTAGGGCCCAAATGGAGCATGTGTGCGAAAGAACGATTTTTTTAGACCGAAAATGAAGCCTGTACACGTGATACGGCGGACGGCGTACGGCGGACGGCGGACGGCGTACGGCGGACGGCGTACGGCGGACGGACATTGCATTTTTGGAATCTATGCACCTTGAAACGTAAAAGAAAAAAGTTTGAGGGGGTGTTATAAAAATTTTTTGCTGAGCGAATACATAGGTGTATCATTCACAGAATAATAAACCAAAACCTGGAAAACTGTCTGAAATCACCATCAATTTGTACAAAAACATTGGAAAAAGTGTAAACAGGTGAATCAAGACCATTAAATGCCACTACCAATGATCAAGGATGATCTTAAAAAAAAAAAAGTACCTATTTCATGTTTTGGGGGCCAAAATTGGTGGAAATCATCAGAAATAGCTATTTCAATCATTCCACATGAAAGAAACAATACATTTAACAGCCAACAAAAATCTCTAGAACTCCAATAGAATAATAAACCCATGTGACAAGGACTTTGCAGCGTTTTTGGAATCTACTCACCTTGAAACGGAAAAGAAAAAATTTTGAGGGGGTGTTATAAAAATTTTTTGCTGAGCGAATACATAGGTGTATTATTCACAGAATAATAAACCAAAATGGAATAAACTCGGCGCTCCGCGCCTCGCCGGGGGTGGACCCCCGCTCCCCCCTTTTGCTGCCACCTAGGGCCTTACGGCCAAAATTGAACAAACGTGGAACACGCTTTTCCTTCTGGAACCTGAAGTTCTGATCCTCAGTTCTGTGCCAGCTGATTCTCTGGACGGTGGATCTCTTAATCCTTTTTATCGTTTGCTGATCGGCCAATCATGTACGAGAAACGTTCTCATAACGTGGATCGTTTTCATATCGTCTAGGGATCGTTCAGAGATCGTTCAAGGACCGCTCAAATAACGATTATAAGATTGATGGGTACCTGGAACCGGAAGGTCTCACTTTCTGTCGGCCCTTACCGAGGAATTATTAAGCAGTCTTTTGCAACTTCACTCAAACGTGGTGTTGTCATCTTATATTTTTTATCATCCGGCTTGCAAGTGAAAGTTACTACCTAACTAAAAAAAAAAAACGGACGGTAGACCTACGGTTCTATAGTCAGATCATTTAATAAGGATTAACGTTTGTTTCGCCAAAATTTCCGTCAATGGAAACTTTGCAGCTTTTGTGGATTTTCGTAAAACAATAAGTGTTTAACGCTACTGTATTTTAAATAATCATATTTCGTTTAATTTGTGATGTCATTGTGACGCTCGCAACCAACATAGTAACGTGATGTAATTTCGATGGTGCAATTTCTTGTGCCATGAAGTGACGCTCGATCGTGATGTGACGCTCACAAATCCCATCGTGACGTTCGGAAAACAAATGGAAACGTCCTGTAAATCATTATTAATGATAAAAATAATGTTTTGAGAGAATCGATTACTAAGACGCAGGCAGTCCCTTAGAGGCCAGTCAACCATCTGAATGTACGTGATAATCATATGATCATGTGTTTTCGACTTCCGCTACTTTCATGACACAAAATAGGGTCGTTTTTTGGCAAGTAGGTGCCGGGAAAAGCGTGTTCCACGCTAAAAAACTTCTGTCCGTCCACCGTACGCCGTACTCCGCACTTTTCTTAGTTACTACGAACCAAAATTAATGAAATTTGGTTTTTATGCCCCATTTAGGTTCTAGCTGGTGCGCGAAGCCCAGCGTTACTGTCAGTCATCTCTAAGGGGTGAAAAATAGGGGTTGAAAATTTCAGAAACCCGTAGCTCGAAAACTTTCAATAGCAGGATATGTTTTTTTACGTTTTTAAATTGATCTCAAATTAAAGAATTTTTTGAGACCACCTGGAGCATTGTACGACCAACCGTTCGTTTGCACCGATAAGCTTCGTCAACATTATCGTGAATGAAACTGTATAAATCCGGCCCAGATCCGATCATTGCTAGGGAACACCTGATTATAATCACGGATGGCTGTATGAAGTCGAGTTGGTTGTTCTGTGATATTATTTCATTTGAAGAATGTTGTGTCCTCGGGATTTTGTTGATAGGTACTTTTGTAACATGAGCAAATGTTATACTTCATGAATAACAACATATCAATGATTGAATCCTGTGCATTTTTATAAAAACTGTAATTCCTGGGTCGGCTCCAGTACTATTTAGGGTCCTGGGGGGAACACGAGGGTAGGTATTGACCACAGAAAACAGCGATCCACGCAGAAGGGATATCTACACAGGTAAATAATAAACCGTTGTGTAATAATTGGCAGCGTTTTCATACTTGATTCCAGAGGTTCATTACTGAAAATAATAAACCAACATAATAATTTTGATACAGTAGGTAGATAGGATCTTAAAGAATCGTGGCCTCACGTCAATTTGAAGAAAATTATTTACAGATACCAACATTGAAAACTCATTGAACTGATCCACACAGTAACTCATTAGCTCATACCATTTTGTAGTTAAGGTTGAGGATAAACAGGTGTTACTTCGAAACGAGTTGATACACGAAATCATTACTAGATTTTTAAATCGTCCATAATTGTTTTATCCAAATTATCACTGTTTTTTATGTTTGGCTGATTGGGTTTGTAAATTTATTTTTCCATCGGGTGTACGAAAATTCAAGATGGTTAAGAACTAAAAATTACTTCCAGAGGTTGCATACTTTAGGAACATGTCACATATCGGTGTATTCATTGTAAATGTTTTTGAATGTGCCTAGTAATTAAACCTACCATTAAATCACCATATTTCAATTTTCTGGTCAATCAAATCAACTGAAGAGGGTAGGTACACGATTTGCACAGTAAGAATTTTTCTAATGAATACGTTGAAAGTATAGAAAGTTATCACCATGAGTTTTCATTTGATAGTGGCGCGACAAGATTTCATTCTAGAATCAGCAAAAGGATGATAATCAAAATGATCAAATATAAATTCAAACACTAAATCTCTAAATACCTCAGCAGGTAGGTTCTGTAATCTTAGATTTATAGTTGTAGGATTTTATATGGACGCTGATATGAACGGTAAAGAAGGTACTTCCGATGTCCGACGAGCATCGCAGGAGGGAAAGAAGATTGGAACAGAGAAACCAAGGTGAAAATATTTAGTACTCGAATAATGCGCTATTCTCACATCTATTCAACTCAAAAATATTGCTTAATTCTACTGCGCTTTTTTTCGTGTGTTTTTTCTTTTTTTTCTTCTTTTAGCGAATTTTCGAAGAAAAAGAAGCTATTGTTCTCGGTCCAAAATTTTTAAAACTCGAATTTCCGAAAGATTTTTATACCAAAATCCGTTTCAGACCATCCTGAATTCCCTGCCGAAAGACACCAAAAATTATATGTATATATATATATATATATTTATATATATATTTATATATTTATATATATATTTATATATTTATATATATATTTATATATTTATATATATATTTATATATGTATGTGTCATTCCAGACGATAACTCTCGAAAGAATTGAGATAAAAAGTTCAAATTTGCACGAAAAATCTGTCTTGGCAATCGACAGGCTAAGTTCGAAGATGGGCAGAATCGGGTCACCCTAAGGGGGAGTTTTGGGGAGTTTTAGGGGGGGGAAATTACCCATAAATTCCCAAAATGAAAAAGTCTGACAAGTGACACCTCATTTTAAAGGTTTTTGTACGCTGAACACGATGGTGAAATCAGAATTGCGATATCTCATTCCGTTCTCAAACTGGAGCACTTTGAAGATGAAGGAACGTGGTTATTTCTTGAGATGTTCTTCCTGGTTCGTCTGCTCTAATCTGATAACGGAATGGGATATCGCAATTCTGACTTCACCATCGTGTTCAGCGTTGGAAAATCTACAAACCGAGGTGTTACTCGGCAAAAAATGGAACAAAAAATTTGTTACCTACGTACCCAATACCTACTCTTCTGGTATTCAAAACATTTTTGATTTCCCCCTCCCCCTCCTTCCACCCCAAATTTTACTTTGCGTAAAACTACTCCTGTTTTAATTTTGTATGGTATCAAGTTGGGAAAACATTGGCCGAAAATTAATTTTCAGAAAATTTTAGGCGGAGGAGGAAGATGCCGAAAACTTCGAAAATTCGCTCTTATAGCCATGCTGCATGACTGTGGTTTTTTTTCTTTCCTTTTCTTCCAACTACCTCCAGCATGTTATCCGTCATTTAAACGTATATTTTTCTTCTTGTACCAGGAGGACATCTTCGTCTCCTACCGTTCCCCCTCCTGCCATACAGGAAGGTGAGGGCATACTGCTAGCTTTTAGTGATTTCGAAAAATCTGCTAAGGGGCAGATTAGGTATTAGTCTATATTCATAATGCAAGTTTATCATAACATTCTGACGCATACGTCATACCTATCGGGTTGGAAGATACCGTGGTGTAAGATCCCTCAGTGATGTAATAACGCTGTATCAATGTAATAAAAAATGCCTTGTACCAACTGGGTGTAGTTCTCACAGTAGGATAGTAGTGATACGCCATGCACCCAAGTGATACGTTTCCGAGACTCTGAAATGATGTCACTCTTGTTAGTCATTGCCTATTTATGAGGTACTGTAAATTGTAGGTAAGCCAGCTTTGACACACCACTATAAAAATAAATACCTAGGTTTTGGGCATTCATTACTTCATCAGTCGGGCATAACGATTGATTTGATCTTACAGAACAAGTTGGTGTAAACAAAGGCGTTAAGTTGAATCCATCGAATGAAATCTTGACAGCAGTTAATCGGAAGATAACAGCACCTTCTCTGTCGCCATCCACTGGGGCCATTATTACTCGGAATTCGAGTATGAGTCAAGTACTAACATCAAAGCCTTCGAGAATGTCTTCTAAAGCAGGTGAGGTACATATACAAATTACAAATGGCACTGTCCATTAGAATTGTGTAGTTTATCAATAGAGTCAACGCCCATAACACCTGCTCCTTCCGAACTAAGGTGGATTCACTATCCTCCATCGGCAGCGAGGATGAAGTCCTTTTGGGAATGGGAATTTAGAATTTTTAGAGAGAAGTACCCACTAAAAAGAAGTTTGGGACAGAAAGCACAGAAAATCGTCAAACCTGTTTGAATTCAAAAACGCTGCAAAGTCCTTGTCACATGGGTTTATTATTCTATTGGAGTTCTAGAGATTTTTGTTGGCTGTTAAATGTATTGTTTCTTTCATGTGGAATGATTGAAATAGCTATTTCTGATGATTTCCACCAATTTTGGCCCCCAAAACATGAAATAGGTACGCTTTTTTTCTTTTCTTTTTTTAAGATCATCTTTGATCATTGGTAGTGGCATTTAATGGTCTTGATTCACCTGTTTACACTTTTTCCAATGTTATTGTACACATTGATTGTGATTTCAGACAGTTTTCCAGGTTTTTGACTCATAAAAAACCAATTTTGGGAGCTGACCCTTTGGTAAAACCTCAATTTCCGCGTCTTTGGTCAAAATCGACTTCATATTCGGTCTTCCCGTCCTCAAAAACATGGAAAAAGATACCTCAAAAGCTCATGTTACTAACATGTTGTTAAAACGCAAAAAGTACTGTCGTGAGTCCCTCCCGGGAACACTCCTATCATATTAAGTTCTCACCAATATCCAAACGCCAAACTAAAGCTCCGTGAATAAAGATATGAGTGGGGATAGGCGACAGAACCCAGGGTTACTCAACCTGGGGCGGGCCCCACTACCAGCTCCCAGCAAGGAGCTGGAGGGAGAGGCCCCCAAGTACTATATAACCCCGGATCCTGGCGCTCAAGCTTCATTCGACACTTCCTCTAACCAGCTCTCTCTTCTCTCTCTTACCTTACCTCCCAGATGATCGGTTGAATACAGCCGCCTGGGAATTTCACCTCCTCTCTCCTCTCTCCTCCTTCCCCCCTTGTCTAGATGATCGGTTGAATACAGCCGCCTAGACAAGGGACCTCTCCTTTCCTCTCCTTCACCTAGATGAACGGTTGACTACAGCCGCCTAGGTGAAATTCCCTCATCCACCTCTCTCTCCTCCAAAGTCGTAGATGTTCGGTTGATTACAGCCGCCTGCGACTTTTCCTCACCTTCCTTCCACACCACCTCTCTCTCCTCCAAAAGTCGTAGATGCTCGGTTGACTACAGCCGCCTGCGACTTTTCCTCCTTTTCTATCCTTTACCTAAATTCACTCACTCACCTTCCTTCCACGCCACCGTGATGAGAATTTTAAATTCATCACAGTGGTGAACCCGACGTTCACTCAACCTTCTTCCTTCCCACCTTCCCACCTCATGTGTCGCCCCAGTCAAGTAGTTCGGTGTCCCGCATTTTAAATTCAAAATTTTAACCAGTCAGTTTAAATTCGCAATTCTTGGCCCAACCCTCAACACTCACCTCTCAACTCAACGCACCACCGCTCCCGCCGATTGCGAATTTTAAAATTCAAAACCAAGTCAAATTTTTGAATTTTAGTTACAGAAATGGACCCGAACTCACCGACGCCGCCGCTCTTGCGACCAGCCACGCTACAGCCTCCCGCCGCTGCGACATCCGACGCATTGGCCGACAACCCTTTCTCCACGCTCTCCCCACCGACCTCTGCGTCATCAGACGCCGCCGCCGCCGCCGCCGCCACGGCCGCAGCCGCCGCCGACGTCATGACGGCGTCCGCTGCGTTCCCTCTGTCGCTGCCCCCCTTCTACACGCACGACCCGGCGCTGTGGTTTTTTCAAGTAGACGCAGCATTCTCGGCCGCCAACATCCGCAGCCAGAAAACCCGGTACTCCCGGATCATTTCGCTTCTGCCCTACGAGATCCTGCTGCAGACCTCGGATATCTCCCCCGACGCCGCCGCTGCGTACGACGACCTCCGCAGCCGCCTCATCAACACCTACCAGCCGTCGAAGATCGCCCGAGTAGCCGCCCTCTCCCAACCTCAACACCTCGGCGACCAGAAGCCCTCCCACCTCTACCGACGGCTGCGTCACCAGCTGCAAGGAATTATGACCGCCGACATCGCACGCACGTTCTGGTTACGTGCCCTTCCCCACCCCATCCAGATGGCCCTTGCCAGCCATCTCGACGGTCCCGACGAGCCCCTCCTACGGCTCGCAGACACCGTGCACGACTTGGCCGCTGCGGCCGCCGTCAGTGAGGTGCGTACGCCGCGCCACCCCCCGCCTTTCCGGGACCGCACAAAATCCCGGGACCGCGGCCGGGCACCCTCCCTCGACGGACGTCGACCCCTTTCGACGGATCGCCGACGCGACTCGTCCGCCGACCGCCGCCGCCAGCGCTCACCCGAGCGCCGCAACGCATCCCCTCCCCGCCAGCGCAGGGGCCGATCCCCAGCGGCTGCGCGCGCGCCCACCTCAACCCGCCCCACCAACCCCACCTACCTACCTGCGGACCACCCCAACCGTTGTTTCTATCACGTAAACTTCGGTGGGGAGGCCCGCAAGTGCCAACCCCCCTGCTCCTTCGCCCCTAAGCAGGGAAACGAAGACGCCCGCCGGTAAATCCGGCGGGCCCCCCTCCTCGCCAACACGGGGGGGACCATGCGCATATCCCCCCCGCCCGCATTCATACAGCCACCACCACCAAGCCGCGCTACCCCTCCTACGCCGCCGCCACGACTGCCAACCTTCCGGCCGCGCCTGCAGCGCCGCCAAAACCCTCACCCCACCACAAACGGAACAAACCCTCCCCGCCCGCCACCAGGGCAACCAACCTTCCGGCCGCCACTCACGCCGCCGCTACCGTTCCCCCACCCCGGAACGGCCCCTCCACGCCCGCCAACAGGGCAGCCAACCTCCCGGCCGCCACTCACGCCGCCGCTCCCGTTCCCCCACCCCGGAACCGCCCCTCCTTGCCCGTCAACAGGGCAGACAACCTCCCGGCCGCCACTCACGCCGCCGCAGCCGTTCCCCCACCACGGAACGGAACCTCCACGCCCGCCTCCAGGGCACAAATCCCTCCATCCGCCACACAGCCCACCACTACTGTTCCCCCTCCCCGGAACGACGGGAAACCGCCTCGCGTCTCCTTCGCAGCGGACCAGCCTACACCCACCAACGTACCCACCTCCGCAATTGTGCCCAACGCCCTTCCAACCCACCAGCGACTTTTCCTGCGCTGCAGGAAAACCAATGTGCCGTTCTTGGTGGACACAGGGGCGGCGCTATCAATATTCCCTAACAACATCCTCCGTCGTCAGGCGCGCTGCTACCGGCAGCTTCTCTACGCCGCCAACGGTACCACCATCCCCTCGTACGGGACGTACCGCTCCTCTGTTTATATGAGCGGACTCGCGTACGAGTGGGAGTTTACCGTGGCGGACGTGGAGAAGGCGATCCTGGGGGCCGATTTTCTCGCATATTTCGGTCTCCAGGTCGACGTCCGGAACGCGCGCCTGATCGACCCCGCCACAAAAACACCCATCCCCGGATTCATCCATGCCATAAACCACCCCCCTACGCAATTTGAACGCCTCCTCCTCAACTACCGCCCCCAGCGCCGCCCCTCTGCCCACATCTCCACCATTCAACACCACATTGAGACCTCCCGGCCCCCCATCACAGCTAAAGCCCGACGACTCCACCCCCTACAACTATCTAAAGCCCGACAACATTTTAATAAACTAATAGCCGACGGTATCATCCGCCCCTCAAAATCCCCTTGGGCTTCTCCACTCCACATCGTGCAGAAGCCCAATGGGGATATCCGCCCCTGCGGGGACTACCGGAGACTTAATTCAAAGACCACACCAGACCTTTATAATGTTCCCCACCTACGAGACTTCTCGTCGCACCTCCATGGCGCTACCATATTCTCCACCCTCGACATTTCACGGGCTTTCCACCACATCAACATTCACCCCCCCGATGTCCAGAAAACCGCCATCATCACCCCGTTCGGACTCTTTGAGTATGTTAAGATGGGCTTCGGGTTAAGGAACGCTGCACAAACTTGGCAGCGCTATATGGACAGCATCCTGCGAGGCCTACCGTTCGTCTTTTGCTTCCTCGACGACGTCCTGGTAGCCTCCAGGACGCCGGAAGAACACCTCAGCCATCTCCAACAGATCCTCGACATCTTCTCCTCCGAAGGCCTCTTGGTAAATACAGAGAAGTGCGTTCTCGGCCAACCCTCCGTCCGCTGCCTCGGCCACCACGTTTCGTCTGAGGGCATCAAACCCCTCGCTGACAAGGTCCACGCCATTTCCGACTTCCCGCAACCCGCACCGTGACGGAACTCCGCCGCTTCCTGGGTAATGCTAAACTTTTACCGTAGACACATCAAACACGCAGCACAACATCAACAACCACTCATACACGCCATTCCCCAACCCTCCAAAAAGAACGACAACCGCCCCATTACCTGGACCCCACAACTTATCTCCTCCTTCAAAATTTGCAAACAGGACCTAGTAGACGCCGCTCTATTGGCCCATCCCGATCCTCACGCCCCACTATCCATCACCACCGATGCGTCCGACTGGGCCATCGGGCAGTGCTCCATCAGCACACCGGCGCCACCCCCAACCCCTAGGATTCTTCTCCAAAACGCTATCCCCCACCCAAAAAAATTACTCCACGTTCGACAGAGAACTCCTCGCCATCCACGAAGCCATCAAGCACTTTCGTGACTTCGTGGAGGGCAGGCAGTTCTCTGTCGTCACTGATCATAAGCCCCTGACCCACGCCCTCCTACAAAATCGCAAATCCGCCTCCCCGCGTCGCCTCCGGCAACTCGAGTTTATCGGGCAATTTACGTCCGATATCCGATACTTGCCGGGGGCCGACAACTGCGTGGCGGACGCGCTATCCCGACCCACCCCTACCCCCGCGCCGGTGGCGGAGTTACTGCCTTTCCCTTCACCCCAAATCCTCAAATCTAAACAAACTCCACATTCCGACCCCGCCCTCTCCAACCTCATTTCCGCCTCCAAATGGAACAACTGCCGCCCCTCGACCTCTGGTGTGACGTAACGGCCGATACACCGCGCCCTTACGTCCCACCGGAGTTTGAGGAGGCAGTTGTTCCTCCACTATCATTCCCTCCATCATCCCGGCATTCGGGCGAGCCGGGACCTCATCAAGACGCGGTACTTCTGGCCCCACATGAATACAGATATTCGTAACTGGGTTCTCGGGTGCCAGAAGTGCCAGCGTTTCAAAGTCTCGGCCCACCCGCATGTACCTCCTCAACCAATCCCGACTCCCTCCCGTGGGAGCATGTACATTTGGACTTAGTGGGCCCCCTTCCCCCATCCGAGGGGAAGAAATACTGCCTCACGATGATCGATCGTGCCACCAACTGGGTGGAGTGCATCCCCCTCTCCTCCATCACCGCGGACACCGTCGCAACGGCTTTCCTCTCTCAATGGGTCAGCCGTTACGGTTGTCCGCGAACAGTCACGGTCGATCAAGGGAGGCAGTTTGAATCGGCCCACTTCTCCGATTTACTACGCTCCCTCGGGATCCAAAAGATCCACACCACCCCGTACCATCCCCAATCCAACGGGAAAATAGAGCGGTGGCACTCGGTCCTGAAACAGGCCATTTCTACTTCAACAAATTCCCCTTCCTGGACTAAATCCCTTCCCTACATTTTGCTCAGCCTTCGAACATCCGCCCGTCCATCAGACCAAACTAGCCCCCCGCGCAAAATGCATTTAAAGACCCACTACGTTTACCGGCCGATATTTTCACTCCACACCCCACACCGTCAATTAACAGGGAGCCTCTACACTCCACAACACCCACAAACGACACCACATATCCCAAACGTTTTTTCACCACCACACACATGTACCTGAAAGAGCCCGGCATCCATAAACTTTCCAACCCCTGTATGCCGGGCCCTTTCAGGTCATCCGCACAACACACTCCACCGCTACCCTGTTAATTGACGGGAAGCCCCACACCGTGCCATTGGCACGGTGCAAACCAGCCCCAGTCCTCCCCGACCACTCTCACCACACCATCCCACACCCAGCCCTACACCACCAACACCGCACATCGCCTCCATTTCACCCGCCGGACCCCAGCGTCGCCGCCTCTCTCCGCGACGCCCCGGGGTACCGGCTCCCACCGGCTCTTCCCCTTCACCGCCACCCTGGCAGTGAAGGGACCCCTCTATCAGACTTCACTAACGTGAAGACTGTTAGAGGGGGTCGCCTCCCTCACTCACACAACTCACACACACACACACACACACACAAACACTCGCCACACCACACCCAGGAAACGGCGGACCCTCGCAACCGCCTACCACCATGTAACCAAATGTCTGTACATACTTCTGTATTTTCTGTATATACTACTTCACCTTTTGTACATACTCACCCGCCATCTGTAAATAATCATCTGCCAGCTGTAAATATTCATGCATCCTCTGTACATACTCCATCTCATTGTAAATATTATTCATCCTCCTCATCTCGCCTTGCCGATCACTTCCCTAAACGCTAAATGTTTAGGGATCCTGACCACCGCACTGTACATACCTCGCCATCTCATCCTACTTATACTGCCTTATATTGTCTACTTACTTATATCCATGTTCTACTTACTTATCATCTACCTTATGTTCTACCTTATGTTCTACTTCCTTATTATCTATCTTATGCTCTACCTTATGTACTACTAGTTTTAAGGACCGCCTTCAGCTCAACCTCTGTTTGCATCGGCCCTCAGCCCCTGTCACCTTTTCTTCGCCTTCAGCACCACCATTTGTTTGCCGTAGCCCTCAGCTCCTGTCACCTTGCGCCTTCAGCACCACCTTTGTTTGCCGTAGCCCTCAGCTCCTGTCAACTTGCGCCTTCAGCTCCACAAATATTGGTTCAAACTGGGGGGACCTCTGTCGTGAGTCCCTCCCGGGAACACTCCTATCATATTAAGTTCTCACCAATATCCAAACGCCAAACTAAAGCTCCGTGAATAAAGATATGAGTGGGGATAGGCGACAGAACCCAGGGTTACTCAACCTGGGGCCCCACTACCAGCTCCCAGCAAGGAGCTGGAGGGAGAGGCCCCAAGTACTATATAACCCCGGATCCTGGCGCTCAAGCTTCATTCGACACTTCCTCTAACCAGCTCTCTCTTCTCTCTCTTACCTTACCTCCCAGATGATCGGTTGAATACAGCCGCCTGGGAATTTCACCTCCTCTCTCCTCTCTCCTCCTTCCCCCCTTGTCTAGATGATCGGTTGAATACAGCCGCCTAGACAAGGGACCTCTCCTTTCCTCTCCTTCACCTAGATGAACGGTTGACTACAGCCGCCTAGGTGAAATTCCCTCATCCACCTCTCTCTCCTCCAAAGTCGTAGATGTTCGGTTGATTACAGCCGCCTGCGACTTTTCCTCACCTTCCTTCCACACCACCTCTCTCTCCTCCAAAAGTCGTAGATGCTCGGTTGACTACAGCCGCCTGCGACTTTTCCTCCTTTTCTATCCTTTACCTAAATTCACTCACTCACCTTCCTTCCACGCCACCGTGATGAGAATTTTAAATTCATCACAAGTACCTATTTTTATACACATTTTCACTCATAACACCCCTGGGTATATCCGATCGGGCTGAAAAGTTTCGGGACACAACTAGGGCCCAAATGGAGCATGTGTGCGAAAGAACGACTTTTTTAGACCGAAAATGAAGCCTGTACACGTGATACGGCGTACGGCGGACGGCGTACGGCGGACGGCGGACGGACATTGCATTTTTGGAATCTACGCACCTTGGAACGGAAAAGAAAAAATTTTGAGGGGGTGTTATAAAAATTTTTTGCTGAGCGATTACATAGGTGTATTATTCACAGAATAATAAACCAAAAATATGGAATCGTCTTGCTTAAACATTCGATAACAGCACAGAACATAGTTTATACTACTGAAAAGCAAAACAAAAGGTCCACCAACAACAAACGAGCACTGCTGCGCCAAGTACATCTTGTTTTACAGGGTGCAAAGAAAGCTCGCCCAGTGAACATTTTTTTGGGGG